>JAYEVE010001291.1:0-135963 GCA_036346375.1 Guadua angustifolia
ACATAACACTCGATACGCTCTAGCTCCATAGCTATAGCACAGATAAACTACCAACAGTGCCATCGCCTATCCGCAAAAGAGGAGCACCGCATGTGGGTAACCGATGGATGGATGAGTCCCAAACCAGTCGAATAACGCCACATCGCGCTTCTCCCACCAAGATTGGTTCCATGATTTTTTTTGAAAACGCAGCGTGAGATATATTAGGAGGTGAAAAGTTAAATACATGGTGCAAAGGTCGCACCGAGATTGGAGAGTGAAGAGCAAGAAAGAAAAGAAAGGGAAAAAAGAAAGGAAGGGTCACGCCAGCCGTGGAGGATGGTTTGTAGATGAGTCGCCCACGCCGCATAGAGCAACCTCGCCCTAATGGATCAAAAATCTCGTGGGTCGCCCAGATTGTCTGAAAGTTCGCTATTTCTCCTTCCACCATTGCCAGAAACGAGGATGATAACGGTTTGAGGCCCTTTTGGTCCGGTATAATGATTTGTGCACTGCAGGCACCATGCCTCAATGGAAGCAGAGTTACGCCAAGAGCCCTTTTTTGGTCCGGTATAATGAAGATTGGTTCCATGATTGGTCGCACACTTGCACTTGGTACCGAGTCAATGTCACTCAGCTTTCACAATTCACACACAACGTGCTATAGTCAGACACTCCAGGATAAGATACTGATAACTAACGGAGTCTCTAATGAACAGAGAGCTTTGATGAGTTTTATAACAATGGAGATGGCGTAAAAAGAGTGTACTAAAAGCCAAGCCATGGGTGTAAGTACAGCCTAGCTTCCTTGACTGCCCGCTTGGTCTGCTGCTCCAGCGGCAACTAGTTAGTTGACCGACAAAAAATTAGAGCTCGAGATCGTGGGCGTTGCACGAGTTACACACATGGAGATTTGGGTTCCAAAATAGTAGTTTGTACTCTGAAGATATTTGTTGCTGGGAGGGAGGAGAGAACGAGGTAGAAAGAACCCCATCAATAATTGAAAAGTAGGTTAGGTGATGGGTGGAGTACAAGAATAAAATGATTGCCGTCCAGATATACATTCCCTTGGGGGGATTCAGGGTTAGCCAGGTCTGAGAAAATTCCCACTAAAAATAAAAGGTGACACTAAGAAATGCTTGCCACAATGCAAAGCTTTTTCACCTTTATACCATGTATAGAAGTTACCTTTTGCTATTGTGGAGATCTTACAAGGTAGGAGTATTTACAACAGTACACGTGACCCGATTTCTCTGAAAGAGTGTTACCATGTTAGTATACATCTAGCAGGCAGAAGTCTTGAAATGTTGGTATAACAAGTAGCAGGAATGCAGGATACAGCATAACCATCGCCCTCAAGATTCACAGCAGTGGAAGTTGGGAACCGTTAATTGTCACTTGTCAATTCACTTCTTTGCAATTTGCTCGAAGAAGTCATCGCTTGGGATAACAGGGACAAGATAATTTTCAAAAAGAGAATCAAAGAATTTATAGCTTCCAAGGCATCCCTCGTGCTGCGCTTCAAAGACAGTAAATCTCTTTGCCTGTGTAGTTTTGTTCATATCCACTCTCGCTCGCGGTGTACCTGAAACCTGCAAAGGATGTTAGGAGAAATCAAGAAAAAGGAGAGAAGACGTCAACGTGTCAGAGCATAGCTGTGAACTGGATGATGCTGCCACCTTGTCCAGAGCAACTTGAGAAGGTCTGTTCCTGTGTTCCAGAGCGCAAAGTAAATTATTGTCTACATAAGAAAGTAGTTTGAGCTGTATTACAATAAGCAGCGCAACATGGTTACTAGAGTCATCGGCAAGAAAATGGCTGCTACTGGTAGTTAGTGCATGGTGACCACAAATTACGAAAGAAGAGCACTAGGAGTAGGGACCTCAAATGCGCAGTCAACTGTTAGATACAATAGATTTTGCTAGTTACTGTCACTGCATATCAAATCATCGACTAGAACATGGTTTGTGTAATTCTTAATTCAGTAAGATGTGTCCTTCCGGTGCGTTCGAGTTGTTTATGTCATAAAACTTAACATTGACAATCAAATATAGACACCCAATGTAAAGTTAACAAAAAGAATAGCTAGTTTGGTTCTATAATTTAATGTTGGCAATGATTAATGAAGAAATACAAACCTTATTGGCTTGTCACACAGCTACCTACAAGGATCTATAGAACATGAAATTGACTGCTCTATGTTTTTGTTTATGAGCTGCAGTCCATGGTTGGAGTTGGATCAACGTAATCGATAGTGAACAAAAGAAAGACATAAGCACGGCAAGTAGACAATATGAGCACAACACAATTGATTCTTCAAGATCAAGCGTCACAAAGAATTAACCCACCAGGATCATGCGTGTTACACTGTAGAGTGGTGATAATCCCCTAAGTGAAATAGGCATTATTCTTCACGTTTGTCCTCAAATTACCCACTGCCCTACTCAGCTATGGTTGATAT
Source organism: Guadua angustifolia (assembly GCA_036346375.1). NCBI lineage: Eukaryota > Viridiplantae > Streptophyta > Magnoliopsida > Poales > Poaceae > Guadua > Guadua angustifolia. Next base: position 2,441 of record JAYEVE010001291.1, read on the forward strand.
CCTAAACCAACCAGACCAAAACATTGGCTCAAAATTCTCTTTCTAGGGCAAAAATGAAAAAAGAGTCGCCTCAATCAGTAAGATTCCAGGAGAATATTGAGCCTTTGCAGAAATATAGATAAACGCGTACATTGTCGCATTCCAAAGCCCCTTTTAAAGAACACCAAAACCTAACGTATAGTCATATAGAGATGCTCACAAGATCACCTAGCCCAGGATCTTTACCTAAACGAACCCTACACTTGTAGCCATCCCCCCCACCGGCACGCCCCACTCCACTAACCGAGATCAAACCGTTGTAACCTTCTCAAAACTATGGACACCGCAACTAGGGGTGTAAGCAAGTCGGGTTCAGGCGGGTATAGGTCATCCATACCCTACCCTATTATTTTTTCTCCGAATGCAATGCAGACACAGGTAGCAAAAATCGGGTAGAGATGCAGATAACGGTACATTTTCTCGACGGGTAGAAATCGGGTTCGGGTAGTGTGCGGCGGGTATATCTGAACAGGTACTTCATCGGGTAGTGCCGAAATACCTAGAATCAAAATATGCAATGAAAACAATCCAACTATCACACTAGTACATCACATAATACAATAGATAATGCCATATAGTCTAACAAACATACATGATCTCAAATTTTTATGAGAGATTACTAATTTCTTGATATCATTATATAGATAATGCCGTATAGTCAGAATTTTATAAATTTTCTTGAGTGTGATCATGATCTCAAATTTTTATGAGAGATTAATAATTTCTTCAGCATCATTATATAAAATTTTAAAAATTTTATAACATAGTTTGGATAATTTTTCATTTCGTTCAAATTTGTCGATAAGCCTTTTAACAGGACGATAATCTTGTTCGAATTTTAAAACTTCATGACATTTGATCATCATATAAAAGTTTATGACAATATTATAGATATGTCAGGACCATCCACAAAAATTTCAAAATTTTATAACCTCGTTTGTTCTAATTTTCGTTCGGTTCAAACTTGCGGTCGGCTTTTATCGGGATAGTAGCAATGTTTGAATTTTTAAAAATTCCTAAAATTTGATAATCATCTGAAAATTTAATGAGAACATCTATGATGTGTCAGGAACCTTCAAAAAATTTCAAAATTGTTTGACATCGTTTGATCTATTTTTTGATCAGTGCAATTTCGTCGAAATTTCGAGAATTAGTAGTACCGTCGGTCCGAATTATGAAAATTATCCGGTACCCGTACCCGACCCGTACCCGCCGGTATTGCCCATCCGTACCCTACCGTACCGCATCTAACCTACCGGGTACTACCCGTACCCGATCCGTGCCGGCGGGTAGTGTAAAATAGTTTTCCATTAGGGTAATTTTGCCTCCGGAATGCGAATGCGGATCGGGTATTACCACCCATTTACACCCTAACGCAACACACATCGTAAGAAATCAGGCATCACATCCACCAAATTACAGGATTCAAATCATGAATTGATCACACGGAACATGAAAAGATAGCAAGAATCTGTGAGAGTAATAGAACTGGTACCTCCGCGGCAGTTCGATCTTTCCGCTTTAGCTGCGGAGGCGTTTCCATTATCTCCCCTATTTTAGTCCACGTGAAAAGTCGGTTTTGCCCCTGCCCATTCTTCCTCCTCTTTCCAATCGATGCGGAGCCCATGAGGGGGAGCTCACGTGAGCAGGTAGAGCAAGCACGATGCAGTGAGCTCGTGCGCGGAGGGCTTCCTCACGGCGAGGAGGATCGCATCGAAGCGGCAGAGGCGGGGGCCTGGGGCCACGGTACCGGCACGTCGCGGCGCAGCTATGCATGAGCTGTGCCTGCGTGGAGTCGCCGTGCCGTCGTGGGCGTGACGATGAGCATGCAGCGATGACGCCAAAGGCGAGGGCGGGGTGGGGGATGGAGGGGCACGTGTGCCTCTGCCATCGTAGGACGCGAGGAGTTGGCACTGCAACATGTCGATGTTGCACGCATCGGAGGCCATCAAACATGGCAGCCGACCGTCCTCTTGGCCATGAACCGAACAACCCCCTCGAGCACAGCAACCGACCGTAGGGGCAAAAGAGACATTTTCAAGTTGATAAAAATAGGATAAAAAGGTGGAAAGCTGAAAAAAAAAAAGGGGGAAATGACAAAGTCTGTGTTGGATCTTCTGCAGAATGACAAACTCTGAATTGCAATCTGCATAATGGCAAATCCTAAATCACCATTCTACGGAGCAGCTCTTAACAACCTTTTTACTTTTGGGGGTGGTTCTCTGAGCTTCGTGTGCAGATTTCTGATATCCAATTTATTGCTATAAGCCTATAACTTCGTCGTTTCACAGTGGGATGGCTGCCCACTTTTGTAGAGTAAGCGCCAAGCCGGGTTTGCCGTCGGCGACAAGACGGGTCCATCGTGCTTCGGTTTAAATCGTGCGGCCGTGATGGCCCATCGCGTTTCACTCACCGTCTTCGTAAGGCCGCCTAACTCGCCTTCGGCGAGTTTGAGCCGCACCCATTTGCGCCAGGTTTACTTTCGTCGTGTCGTAGGCACGTGTCCGACCCATTTATACTATTACTATAAGAGAAAATGATCACGGATTGATTTCTTTTTTATTTATTTAGGACTTTTTTTTTCCCATAAAACAAAATTCCTTGTGTTTATTCTTCTCGATTTCCTCGATTCGCTTGTTCTTCTAATCACATGCATACAAATATACATTTACTCCTTGATTTGCTCATCCACACGCACAACACAGCGTGTGGCAGAAGCTGCCGCGTCAAGGCTACCAAGCACCTGCCCGGATCGTAATCGGTTTGCCGGCCACCATCGTGCTCGGTTGGTAGGTCGACAACTACCGGACAACCGACAGGTCGCGTCGCCGCCCGCTTAGAACAAGATCGTGTCGGCCTGGACGTGTTTCGTCGCCGCCCAAAAAGCCCGCCCATGCCCACCTCTACTTTTGGGTATCCCTGAACCCCTGCTTCTTTTGGAACGATACGCACCTTGATTGGTCCGGTCCGTTCAGCTCGACCGGCCGGCCTCCATTCATTCAGTTCATCAATTAGCAACTCACCAAATGCCTTTATTAAGAATAACGTATGCACGTCGTCTTGCACCGAACTTAATTACTATCAGAGTGACGTAGTAGCTAACATGTACATGTACTATGACTTGATGCATGTACGGGGTGATCATGGGCAACGGCAGAACTGAAGGCCGCAGGATATGCATGGCATTCCAGGCATTCCATCCCGTGTAGTATACACAACTGCGCGCACGTAATGTAGGCCCGCTCTCACTCGGCTTACTAAGGACTGTAGGCCCGTCTATGAGAAGCCCGTACGTACAGCCAGTCTGCCACAGTTGCAGCAGAGGCCCAGTAAAACTTGAGCCCATTTATCCATCACTTCTTGGGCATGCACGGCCGGAGCAGATCGAGCAGGGCACGAAAACGCCGAGCGGCGCAGGGCATGGCCGTGGCGTACGACGTGCGTTGACCTCCTTTAAGAGGCTGCAGGCACCAGGCCGGACAGAGAGCTTGGGTTCGACTCAGCTTTAAAAACTGCTGGGCGCGTCGCCTCGCCTGCCACTCTGCCGTTTCCGCTGCCACCGGTGCACGGACGTGACGCGTGCACGTCGCCGCAGCTGGCTCAGCTCGCGCGTCGGTCGATTGATTGCGCCTTGCAGTCCCACTTCCGCTACTGCTGTCGCTCCCGTTTCTGTCTCAGCCTCAGTTCTGCTGCTTCTGCAGCACGCAGTCTACGCCGCGCAGGAACGAACCGACGAAGCAACAGCGCCGGTGGAGATCTGTACAGTGGTGTGTATCGTACTGCAGCGAAGAATCGGAGAGTTTTGGTTTTTTCCCTCTTTCCCTGCTTTTTTTTTAATACTTGTCCAAACGAAATTACAAATCTAAACTCTTTCTCGACCACCGGAGAATAGAGAAGCAATATACGTCACCTGTTGTAGTATAGGACTACAACAGATCCCATTGCCGTGGTATGAAACCACAATAGACATCTATCAGGACCTATCGTAGTATAGAAGTGTGGTAGGTACCTACTGTGGTTGAGAAGGAATTAGATTTACAATTTCATTTCGATAAAAGCTAGGCTTACTAAGAAAAATTAAGCTAGCCAGAAAACAAATTGCTTCAAAATTGGAATGCCACAAGTAGAGGTGGGTGTCATGCCGTATCGAGCTAGCCCGATACAAGCCTATTGCGCCAGGCTTGAACTGTGACGGTCAGGACGCCCATCGTATCCATCTGCATCTGCAGTAAGCTAGCCCGACTCACGAGCGAGCCAGACACTACCATTTATGCTTCAGACCCCTGACGGCCAGCCATTTATACTATTGCTATGATAGAGGAGCCAGAGATGCATAGAGTTGAAGAAGTAAACACAAATATTATAGAAAAAAGAACTAAAATTTATTTATTCTTGAACAATTATAGAAAGCAAGGGGATGTGCTGAACACAGAGGAGAGGGGCAATGGGCAAGAAAGAAAGTGAGGGAGACAGACGAGAAAGATTAAGAGGGACGAGTGAGAGGGAAAGATTGAGAGAGACGGGAGAGAGAGAGCAGCTTCTTGCATCGCCTTTCAATCTCTCTCTTTCCTCTTGTTCATATCTCTCAGGTGTTAGCAGTAGGGGTAGCGTCTATACTCTAGGTGTATCCATGGCGTTTATGCTCTGTAAATCGATGACCTTCATACTGACCTTCTTTCTCATGCCTTGAGCCATCGGGTTCGGCACAGCCCGTGCTACAGTGTCATGCCGGACTATACCGTCCATCGTGCTCGGTTCTCTGGTCCGATACGGTCCGTGCTACAGCGTCATAACGGTACAACCCACTTTGTACAGAGCCGAGTTTTGAATCAGATCATTCCGCCGTGCTTTAGACTAGAAAAAAACTCGTCTCAGAGTGCCCACCTCTACCGTCAAGGGTGGTGTGGTGGTGGTGTCTAGCTGTCTACGCCAACCGGAGAAACCAGGAAAATAATTTCTTTTGCTAAAAAACAAGCAATGCCCCGACTCAACATAGCAGGAGGCAGGAGCACATGGTAAATAATCAAGCCGCTATTTGCCAACACGCCACGCTGTCCACTGTGGTAAATCTAAAAAAGCTCGCGTAATGCACTGGCCATGCGTGCACGGGCACGGAAATTTACCTGCGCAGCAAGGAACGTAGGTTAGTAGGTATCGGATCACATCGAGCAAAACTGGCAGAAGCTACTGCAACCAGTAGTAGTCCAGCACCAGTTACCCAAGGCCCAAGCTGATTCATTGGCTTCGGCATTTGTCAGCTTCTTCTGCACGCCAGGGCCCGCACATGGATGGGGGCTTGGTAACTTGGTATACTAGTGGTACTATTACTACTACTGCTAGGCTTTGGACCTGGTTCTAAAAACTGTATTTGAAAAAATCGTTCGAAATTTAAAAACTAAAAAATCATTTCAAAACAATCAGAAATCAAATGGTTAAGAAATAAAAATATTTTTAAAAAATAAAAATAACGAAAACCATTCGGTTTTTCGCAAAAAATTGTTTGGTTTTCACCGAAAACCAATCGACCAATTGAATGCTTCTTCAAAATAGTTTTGAGCTGTTTTTAACGGTTTTCGAGCAGTTTTCAACGCATAATTTTTTTAAAAAAAATTGAATTATTTTATTTTTTAATTAGACAAGTTTACCAAGTGGTTTTTAGATCTTGAACCGTAGTGTTAAGGTCGAAAACTACGGTTTTCAAACGGTTTTTGAAACCCTGGCTCTAGATCGAGCCTTGCAATGATGCATGCACGCTTTCTACCATTTCTCCTAGCTCCGAATAGTTTATTTTCCCGTCGGCGGTGCGTACTCATCAGCCATGAAATGATAATCAGCCATATATAAAAAATATGACTACTGTGTCAATGCATTAAATGCCGTTATAGCCGTTACACCAGTCTTAGGTACTCTAGGCCCTTAGAGCGAATGCAACCATGGTGCAAAAGCTGCAGTGAGAGCAAATAACGGCTAGTTTGAGTTGGTGGGGTTATAAATACCCTTCATGCTAGGGCATCGTTGGTGACTCCATTGAATACATTATAAGCCCTAGCATCTCTCTCACACTCTTGTGCATTCAATTGTTGTCTTTTGAGTTCTTGGAGAGAAATTGAGTGCATTGAAAGCATTGCATTGGTTGAGCCATATTGTGTGCACTCTTGAGGTTCAAGCTCACGTCAAGTTTGTTACTCTTGGAGGTTGCCGCCTCCTAGGCGGCTTGAGGCGTGAGGCTCGTGATCTTCACAAAGGAGGTTGTGTGAAGACCAGAGGTTGTGAAGGCCTGGCTCGCCTACGGAGCGGGGAAGAGCTATCACTAGTGATCGGGAAGGCTCAAGCAAGTGGAGCCGAGCTTAAAGTGTTTCAAGTCACCTCAACGTGGAGTAGGGAGACGCAAGTCTCCGAGACCACGGGATAAAATTTGCGTGTTCATCTTTGTGGTTTGCATAGACTCTACTCTTACATTGTCTCTAGTAAATTGATCATCATTGTGTTGCCATTGATATATTGAGTAGAAATTTTAGTTGGAAGTCACTAAAATTGCTAGATATTGATATTGCCATACTTGTCAATTGTGCTTAAAATATTAATCTTGACTAGTGTAATAGAAAATTTTAGAAAAGACTATTCACCCCCCCCCCCTCTAGGCTCATCCACGATCTTACACCTAGCTCTGACTCCTCATGAAGACAAGTACTCAGAATCAGCAGGGTTCACATAATTGTGAAGATCGCTAAAAATTGCAAGACTTGAGTGCACTGAGCAGGTTTGATATCTGAAACCGTTTGGTAAACATGTGAAGTTCAAATTAAAATTCAAAAAATGAAATTTTATACAAAATCCGCCCATTGTGCTCGGTTCTCTGGTCCGATACGGTCCATACTATAGCGTCATAACGGTACAATCCACTTTGTACAGAGCCGAGTTTTGAATCAGATCGTTCCGCCGTGCTTTAGACTAGAAAAAAAACTCGTCTCAGAGTGCCCACCTCTACCGTCAAGGTGGTGTGGTGGTGGTGTCTAGCTGTCTACGCCAACCGGAGAAACCAGGAAAATAATTTCTTTTGCTAAAAAACAAGCAATGCCCCGACTCAACATAGCAGGAGGCAGGAGCACATGGTAAATAATCAAGCCGCTATTTGCCAACACGCCACGCTGTCCACTGTGGTAAATCTAAAAAAGCTCGCGTAATGCACTGGCCATGCGTGCACGGGCACGGAAATTTACCTGCGCTGCAAGGAACGTAGGTTAGTAGGTATCGGATCACATCGAGCAAAACTGGCAGAAGCTACTGCAACCAGTAGTAGTCCAGCACCAGTTACCCAAGGCCCAAGCTGATTTATTGGCTTCGGCATTTGTCAGCTTCTTCTGCACGCCAGGGCCCGCACATGGATGGGGGCTTGGTAACTTGGTATACTAGTGGTACTATTACTACTACTGCTAGGCTTTGGACCTGGTTCTAAAACTGTATTTAAAAAATCGTTCGAAATTTAAAAACTAAAAAATCATTTCAAAACAATCAGAAATCAAATGGTTAAGAAATAAAAATATTTTAAAAAATAAAATAACGAAAACCATTCGGTTTTTCGCAAAAAATTGTTTGGTTTTCACCGAAAACCAATCAACCAATTGAATGTTTCTTCAAAATAGTTTTTGAGCTGTTTTTAACGGTTTTCGAGCAGTTTTCAATGCATAATTTTTTTTAAAAAAATGAATTATTTTATTTTTTAATTAGACCAGTTTACCAAGTGGTTTTTAGATCTTGAACCGTAGTGTTAAGGTCGAAAACTACGGTTTTCAAACAGTTTTTGAAACCCTGGCTCTAGATCGAGCCTTGCAATGATGCATGCACGCTTTCTACCATTTCTCCTAGTGAAAGCATCTAGGCCCCCATATGATTAAGGGTTTTGGTAATTAATGACAATCAAGGTTAAATGACTAACGATGTTTGCGTAAGTAAGTTGAAAACAGGTAAAACTACTTCTCTATCGATATTGGAGTGTCTCAAGTTTAAAGATGGAAGGAGTAAGCGCAAAAGAAGTTAAAGAAGTGAAGGTATAAAAATTTAGATGTATTTTCTAGTCTTTTTCACCGATCTCGGAGTTGGAAAAAAGATCGGATTATTAGGATAGTAGCCGTACTATCAAGAGGGACTTGATATGGGTCTTTGAATTTTGAAAGTGCATAAGATATGGCTCAATACTTCATTCATATACTCATGCATTCTAGAGTTAAAACGAAAACCGGAAAATCTCTGTGGCACTACTGCGTGCATTATCGGTAATCATGATCTGATACTAGGGTATCTATAGCGTAACTTTTTCCAGAAAGTATTCTTCGAAAATCCTCGTAAGCACTAGCTCGGGTTGGTAGTACTAAATCTTGATTACTAGACCTACGCCTGTAGCTATATAACAATGCGATGTGTTTTGTCACTCCAAACACTACAAGATGGATTGGCGGTAGTACCGAAAGTCGTTACTACGCATTTCAACTTGGCGTTTTATTCCGAATAGTTTATTTTCCCGATCGGCAGGTGCGTATCAGCTCCATGAATGTAATCAGCCATATATAAAAACTGTGACTCGTGTCAATGCATTAAATGCCGTTATAGCCGTTACACCAGTCTTGTACTCACGGCCCTTAGAGGCGGTAGTCAAACCATGTGCAAAACTGCAGTGAGAGCAAATAACGGTAGTTTGAGTTGGTGGGGTTATAAATACCCCTCACTGCTAGGGCTCAGTTGGTGACTCCATTGAATACATTATAAGCCCTAGCATCTCTCTCACACTCTTGTGCATTCAATTGTTGTCTTTTGAGTTCTTGGAGAGAAATTGAGTGCATTGAAAGCATTGCATTGGTTGAGCCATATTGTGTGCACTCTTGAGGTTCAAGCTCACGTCAAGTTTGTTACTCTTGGAGGTTGCCGCCTCCTAGCGGCTTGAGGCGTGAGGCTCTTGATCTTCACAAAGGAGGTTGTGTGAAGACCGGCGTTGTGAAGGCCTGGCTTCGCCTACCGGAGGCGGGAAGAGCTATCACTAGTGATCGGGAAGGCTCAAGCAAGTGGAGCCTTAAAGTGTTTCAAGTCACCTCAACGTGGAGTAGGGGAGACCAGCAAGTCTCGAGACCACGGGATAAAATTTGCGTGTTCATCTTTGTGGTTTGCATAGACTCTACTCTTACATTGTCTCTAGTAAATTGATCATCACCTAGCTCCTGTACTCCTCACGCGGAAGACAAATACTCAGGGAATCTCCGGGAAGTTCACATAATTGTGAAGATCACTAATGTGGATTTTAAAAAAATTCTAACTAAAGCTAATATGTTTGTATATGCTCTTCTATTTTTGATTTTAAGCGCATTAAATAAAGTCTAATATTTCTAAAAATTTTAATACATGATCTTTGGGAACTCTTTATGATAATATTAAAATTTCAAAGTATGATCAAGCTTGTAAAATTTTATAAAACTCTAAAAATGTCTCTATTTTTTCATTAATTACTATTTTTTATTTTCTAGAAGCACTAATAAATTAAAATTATTGAAATTTATATAAGATGTTTTATAGATTAATTGGGAATTATTGTGATTTTCTTAAAATTTTTACAATTTTTTCTTGATTTTTAAGTGTTCCTTAAGTGTCCAGAAATTTGAATAAAATCGTATAAAATCACTCAAAAATAAAAAATTGAAAATCAGTAAAATAGATCGATTTTTGATTTGTTTTATATAATTCAACCACCGATTTTAAAATATTTAACTTCTAACTTATCCGATTTCTACCATTTTCCATCGTTTTTTTACGACAATCAAAAATAAAAAATTCAATATTTCGAAATCTGCTCCAGGTCTCCGGTGCCAGAAGAAAACCATGTGCTCGCCTCGTTCGGACACGGCAAAATAACGAGCTAGGCGCTACAGTGATACAGTCTACAGCGGCCGTCATGTGACGCGCGCCGGCTTCCTGCACTGTAGAAGCGGTACTACGTACTGTCCGCTAGCTCTCGCCGCTGCACGCCGCGTACCTCATTCACCAGGTTCCTTCCATGCTCTGCCTTATCGATCGGTGATTATTTTCTTTTTATTTTGTTGTCGCGGCAATCCCTAGGCGTACGACACTACCTACACGGTAACCATGCAACTGTCGCGTAAACTAGTGCGGAGACTGAAAATCCCCGATTGGAACGCAGAATTTTTTTTCAATATCCGGGAAAACCAAACAGTTCTCGGTTCAACTTCTACGTTCAAACAGGGCTCAAGGCCCGGCCCAGTTGAGAGCTCGAATCTCGCAAGATTTTCGTGATAATTTCGCATCCCCCTGGTTTCCAATGAAGCGCGACAATTCAAACATGAATTCAAAGTAACTTTTGTTAACTGTTTCCTGTATTGCCCATAAGGTAGTACCAAGAATGCGACACACACTCCTTTATTAGCGCAGGGTCCCTCGGATCGTTTTTACTCACTGTGGCTGACCGGCGGAGAACTGTTTCTGTGGGACCACGCGACTTATCCTCTCCTGAGATACCTGCCATGCATTATATTGCGGATCTGCGCAAGCTTGGCACGAAGGGATCGTGTGGTAACAATGATCGTCACCGTACACGATGTTTTTAAGGTCCTGTTTGTTTTAAGTGGATTGTAGAAAGTAAACTTTTAAAAACTAGATTGTAAAAGTTGGATTGTTAAAAGCTAGAGGTTGAAAAACTCATGGTTGTTTGGTAACCCAGATTATAGTTGGGCAATGGTGGGTAATTTTGGTTGAAGTTGGGAAAATTGGGGACAATGGTGGGTAATTTAGGGCACAGTTGGTGACTCCATTGAATACATTATAAGCCCTAGCATCTCTCTCCACACTCTTGTGCATTCAATTGTTGTCTTTTGAGTTCTTGGAGAGAAATTGAGTGCATTGAAAGCATTGCATTGGTTGAGCCATATTGTGTGCACTCTTGAGGTTCAAGCTCACGTCAAGTTTGTTACTCTTGGAGGTTGCCGCCTCCTAGGCGGCTTGAGGCGTGAGGCTCGGTGATCTTCACAAAGGAGGTTGTGTGAAGACAGGGGCGGTTGTGAAGGCCTGGCTCGCCTACCGGAGCGGGGAAGAGCTATCACTAGTGATCGGGAAGGCTCAAGCAAGTGGGAGGCTTAAAGTGTTTCAAGTCACCTCAGCGTGGAGTAGGGAGGAGAAGCAAGTCTCGAGACCACGGGATAAAATTTTGCGTGTTCATCTTTGTGGTTTGCATAGACTCTACTCTTACATTGTCTCTAGTAAATTGATCATCATTGTGTTGCCATTGATATATTGAGTAGAAATTTTAGTTGGAAGTCACTAAAATTGCTAGATATTGATATTGCCATACTTGTCAATTGTGCTTAAAATATTAATCTTGACTAGTGTAATAGAAAATTTTAGAAAAGACTATTCACCCCCCTCTAGGCTCATCCACGATCTTACACCTAGCTCTGTACTCCTCATGAAGACAAGTACTCCAGAATCGAGCAGGTTCACATAATTGACGAAGATCGCTAAAAAATTGCAAGACTTGAGTGCACTGAGCCGGTTTGATATCTGAAACCGTTTGGTAAACATGTGAAGTTCAAATTAAAATTCAAAAAAATGAAATTTTATACAAAATTTTTTTTGACAATTTTGGTGTGAGATCCTGAGGCAATGCTAATGATTCTATAAAATTTTTAGATCATTATCAGACTTGTGTATTTTTTTTATGCAATTTTTGTGTGAGGTTCAAAATCTTTTTAATGATTCTTTATAATTTTTAGATGATGATCAGACATGTGGATTTTTTAAAAAATTCTAACAGTGCTAATATGTTTGTATATGCTCTTCTATTTTTGATTTTTAAGCGCATTAAATAGAGTCTAATATTTCTAAAAATTTTAATACATGATCTTTGGGAACTCTTTATGATAATATTAAAATTTCAAAGTATGATCAAGCTTGTAAAATTTTATAAAACTCTAAAAATGTCTCTATTTTTTCATTAATTACTATTTTTTATTTTCTAGAAGCACTAATAAATTAAAATTATTGAAATTTATATAAGATGTTTTATAGATTAATTGGGAATTATTGTGATTTTCTTAAAATTTTTACAATTTTTTCTTGATTTTTAAGTGTTCCTAAGTGTCCAGAAATTTGAATAAAATCGTATAAAATCACTCAAAAATAAAAATTGAAAATCAGTAAAATAGATCGATTTTTGATTTGTTTTATATAATTCAACCACCGATTTTAAAATATTTAACTTCTAACTTATCCGATTTCTACCATTTTCCATCGGTTTTTTTACGACAATCAAAAATAAAAAATTCAATATTTCGAAATCTGCTCCAGGTCTCCAGTGCCAGAAGAAAACCATGTGCTCGCCTCGTTCGGACACGGCAAAATAACGAGCTAGGCGCTACAGTGATACAGTCTACAGCGGCCGTCATGTGACGCGCGCCGGCTTCCTGCACTGTAGAAGCGGTACTACGTACTGTCCGCTAGCTTTCGCCGCTGCACGCCGCCGCGTACCTCATTCACCAGGTTCCTTCCATGCTCTGCCTTATCGATCGGTGATTATTTTCTTTTTATTTTGTTGTCGCGGCAATCCCTAGGCGTACGACACTACACGGTAACCATGCAACTGTCGCGTAAACTGGATATATAGAAAAGAAACTAGTGCGGAGACTGATAATCCCCGATTGGAACGCAGAAATATTTTTAACTATCCAGGAAAACCAAACAGTTCTCAGTTCAACTTCTACGTTCAAACAGGGCTCAAGGCCCGGCCCAGTTGAGAACTCGAATCTCGCAAGATTTTCGTGATAATTTCGCATCCCCCTGGTTTCCAGTGAAGCGCGACAATTCAAACATGAATTCAAAGTAACTTTTGTTAACTGTTTCCTGTATTGCCCATAAGGTAGTACCAAGAATGCGACACACACTCCTTTATTAGCGCAGGGTCCCTCGGATCGTTTTTACTCACTGTGGCTGACCGGCGGAGAACTGTTTCTGTGGGACCACGCGACTTATCCTCTCCTGAGATACCTGCCATGCATTATATTGCGGATCTGCGCAAGCTTGGCCACGAAGGGATCGTGTGGTAACAATGATCGTCACCGTACACGATGTTTTTAAGGTCCTGTTTGTTTTAGCTTGGGATTGTAGAAAGTAGCTTTTAAAAACTAGATTGTAAAAGTTGGATTGTTAAAAGCTAGAGGTTGAAAAACTCATGGTTGTTTGGTAACCCAGATTATAGTTGGGGGCAATGGTGGGTAATTTTGGTTGAAGTTGGGGAAAGCTGGGGACAATGGTGGGTAATTTTGGTTGAAGTTGGATGGGTATTGTGGTCTTTTGCAAAAAAAAAAATGGGGAAGAGTGGATTGTGGGATTACTACAATCTGGCCTCCAGATTGTTATAATCTAGATTAAAAGTTTGCTGTTTGTTACCCTTCCAGCTTTTAAAAGCTGCTTTCTACAATCCCCAGCTGAAACAAACAGGGCCTTAATCAGGCGGCCGCTTTTGCTAATGGCTTTGGGCCATGGCTCTTAGGCTCTATTTGGAAAGGTTCTAGATTCTAGCTCTAGTTCAGATTAAAAATTTATAGGCTAAATTAAATTGAATTAAGTTTATATTTTTAGTCTAAAATGTAAACAAGATGATATACCTAAATACTGTTAATATACCCACAGCTCTAACTCCATAAATTTTTGGAGCTAGAAATATCCTGCTCCACCAACTCCACAGTTTTTGATAAAGTTGGAGCTGTCCTAAATACGCCCTTAGTCACTTGATCACTTCTGCGGAGCTAATTAGTGCCGTCATCATACAAACTTCGTTAGTAGGAATAGTACCTCTTTACTCAGTTTGGAACGAACACCAATCGGAGTGGAGCTCGCATTTGGTACATTTAACACCGAAAGCATCGACGTAAACTATGGGATGGAGTATGGCGTACTACTCCTACGCTATTCGTATGTCGTAACACGCGTAGGCGTACGCATAGTACCAGTGCTATTCCATACCGCGATACGACAACATTTTTTTTGGAGCAGTGACAGCACGTACGTTTCCCTATCAAGAAAGATAACAGAAAACAAACTGAAGGAGATAGCAGATCAACACAGGACATTAGTATTGTCTTTTGGTAGTGGAAAGCTGTTACTGTCAAGCAGCAGTGCGAACTCTTACTCAATGCCGCCACATAAAGATGCATGCGGTTTTAGGTGTAATCGTGGTCTAGAGCATTTGCAATTTTTTAGATCAATAAGATATCGACAGATGCCCCAGTTCCATTAAAGAAACTTGAAACATTCCAGTTTACAATCAAATATCACCGGAAGCTAAACATACGAACAGCAACCAGAAGAGCTGAACACATTTTAAGACCTGACAATACAAAGCCAAAATCAGCACACACCCGTAAGCACCAAACCTGGAACCAAAACTCAACCTACTGTGCCGGTAATGTATAAGCCCACAGACACACAGAACCAAAAGCTAATGCAAGGAGCATTTGCAATCGGAACACCAGAATATTTTAAGTGCAATTTGGTGATATTTTTGCGCCATCTGGGTTGAAAGTCGAGACAGTTAAAAAAAAATCGGGGCAGTTAGTTGAGTGATTGAGTCGTGAGTTTCTGTGCAATCAACGGCTCACACTGGTTGGTCGGTGGCACAATGCGTCGATAGGCCTAACAACAGTCAACCGTCGTTTTCCAGAGTAGGTCTAATAAATGGATAAAATCAATGCTGGCACATAACATAATTAAAGTTAAACAGATGAACTGACAGTGATTTTTAGATAATGAAAGATTATATCTCCTTGCCTCTATATTGTGAGATGAACATAGCCAATTAGTTGTTATACATTTACAAATAAGTTATGTAGAAAAATGGCAACAAGTCAAAGTAAACATGTCCAGCAATGTTTACTACCCTGTACGCTTGTTACTAGTTCTCCACCCATGCGTAATAAAGAAGGCCCTGACTACCATGTCCAGCAATCTGCCTTTCAAAGATACCACAGTCTGGACCTCCTGAGACTGCAACATAAATCACGAGTGCAGCCAACTGATGCACATAAAAGATAATCTACAAAGATAGAACAATGAAAGAACTGACAGTGAAAACCAGGTCGTTATCTTACTCCAGAAGATGAAGCTCTGGAGCCCACAAGGAGCTGAGCAGTGGCGGAGTGTGACAAAAGATGACCACTAACAGGGATGAATCATCATCATCTGGAGTCTATACTCTAAATTTTAAAATTAGTGATTTGTATTGAACTAAGAGTGTGTTTGGTCATCTGGATGAGGTTAGATGGGATATGACTATCCAATCTGAATAGGATGGAGCCATCTAGGTGGTTGTTTGGTTGAGTGAATAGGGATGAGCCAATTTTTTATTTAGCTAGATAGATGAGAATGGATTAGATGAGCCAATTTTTTGTTTGATTGGATGAATGGGCTAGTCATAATCAAGGTTTTGAATTTTTTGGAAAAAAAATTGACTTAAATTTGAATTCTTGGACAAAATTTAGCCAAAATTTAATTTTTCGAATACAATTTGAATGAAATTCGAATTTTTGGATAAAATTTGACCAAATTTTGAATTTTCAGATAAAATTTGAACTTTTAGACAAAATTTGACAGAAATTTGAATTTTTGATCGAAATTTGATTTTTTGGATAAAATTTGAATTTTAAAAAAAATTGACCAAGTATACCTCTTCGTGCAACAAACTGGATGAGCCCGTCTATCCTTTTTTTGGATGACTCTATCTAGTATCTTGAGAGAATATTTCAAAAAACTGGATGATCATATTCTATCTACCCACTCATCCAAACAATTGGATGACTCTAAATCTATGAATAGCCATATCCCATCCACTCTCATTCACCTAACCAAACACCATCTAAACTAGTGAATCTTTAGTCCAACTAACATGGTGGCCCACACAATTGCAGATGTATCATTTTAAAGAATATTTAAATGACTTAGCAATATAAGTATTTTTGCTTTTTTTGGAAAATAGATCTCCGTTTGTGGTATTTCGATATTATACACTATATGTGACTTGTGAGAATATAATTACTCCGTGTCCTTCCCAATACTTGTCACATGTGATCGAATATTTCATCTCAAATACTTGCATAGCAAAATAGCATATCATAACATTTTTCGTTTATATCATCATCTTTTAATTTCATTATTTCAATGCTTGTCTCTTTCTTTCAGTATCTCTTTTAGTGTGCATCACATTTCTTATACCAGTATAGACGAGTGAATACCTATCGATGTATCACTCCCATAATATCTTCATTCCGTGGAGGCTCACCAAATAAAGAGTCGGAATGTTTTCTTCTTTGAGATTTTTAGAATATTCTATATAATTCTTAGTGACCGTAAAACACTTATCATCCACTTTTATTACAAACTACACACACATATATGTACACAAACAAATCAAACCCCATACCTTATTTGTTTTCCTCGTTAGCATTGACAAGGATTAAAAGCCTATTCTTATTTGGGCTATTAACGATTAGAAACCATATTCTATTAGTGAGCCTGCAAATTCGTAAAACCCATAATATAGAACGAGGCCCACAATTAGCTGAATGGTTATGTCTCTGACTAGTTTAACTAAAATATCATCAACATTGCTTCACACTAGTTATCCTCAACCAGTGAAACAGTCAACCCGCCCAGTGAAGTTGGTTGGAACAAGTGGTTAGACTTGCACATGTCTTCGTGTAAATAGCAATCAGACAAGCACGCATAACTATACAGAAGTTATCACTAGAAAAAACACCTTTTGGCGCAAACACAATTTGGTGGGAAGGCACCTTTCAGCTACACGACACTTTTTGGAGGAACAACTATCGTCTCTTCATCGGATATAAATAGTGAGCCCATTCATACTATCCAAAGTGTGGCAATTGTAATCGCAATTGTAATCTGCTTCCCGATTCTTAGATAGAAACTCTGTAACTTTTGTACTCTATTAAGTCGCTTTGCTAATAAAGAAGCAATCCCCATATTTGCTTTCACAATCTAGTTCACTGGAAACCATCATCATATTTTCATAAGCTCGATTAAGAGACCTTGGGTTTTGAACATCAACAAACATATTTCTCAAAATTTAATCGTGAATAAAACTAAGATTCATATATTTCACACAATATGCAATTAAAAACTATTCTTTTATTATTTTTTATTTTGTTTCAAATTTCTTGTTTAAATTTAGAGTTCACGTAAAAATAAAATGGTCAATTTCCTTTTGTTTCTATTCTAAATTTATGTTAATTTTCAATGTTATGTTTTTACTCAATTTCTCATATCGATTTTAGTTTATAATTTGTATACAAATCTAACTAATAATTTTTGTACAATTTTTATTCCAAATTTCGCTACGTATAAATTTTAATTTAGAGTCTCAGATGAAAGTTAAATGGATTATTTCTTTTTTTAATTCTGAATTTCGTTATTTTTATTGTACTTGTTATGGACTCTTTCTTCTAATCTAAGCCATTAATTTTATTGTTATTTTTTATTTAAATCATATATTAGTTTTAGATTAGAACCGATATGCAAACCCAACTATTAATTTTTATTCAGAATTTTAGCTATGCACAAGTTTTAATTTGGAGTTTGTATCAAAACCAAATGGCTAATTTAATTTTATTCTAAATTTCTATTCTTTTATTGAACTTTCCATGGACTCTTTCTTTTAATCTAAACCGTTATAACTTGGATATGCTAGATAGGTAGTTAGATATTTTTCTTAAAATAATAACATTCAATTGTTACTATAGTTCAATTTACTTAAACTCCACCAGATTAAGGACTAGATGATTTGCTTTTTTGTAAGAATTTCTAACCTAATTATCTTAAATAATAATATCCAATAGCTACTATAGTTCAACTTAGTTATGGTCCACTACATTAAAGGCTAGACATTTTGCTTTTTTGTGATAATTTCTAGCATATTTTCTTTTTCTTAGCAAGTCTCTATGAGATTTTAATATATAATAGCATCCCTAGTCCATCTATCCTCTTATGTGCCTTATTCATAGGAAATCAGTGCCACACCTACATAGGTGGGGCACCACAATCATAAAATCCCTAGCCGCTGATTTACAAGAGGCTGCTAATGAAGTATAGGTGATGTCCTTATTCACAAGGTCTCACTGATTCCCATATGGAACACTCTTCATCTGGTCGACGCTAGCAAGGCACCAATTACCAGCGGAGAAATGAACCACAATGGAGAAGGTCTTCGAGCGCCTAACCCTAATGAAATTCCTAATCGTAATCGGTGACGACCTCGTTATCCTAAATATACGAAAAATGCTCAAAACATACGATCACGTTTGGGACTTTATACAGGATGTAAAGCCTTTTCCTTGGACTCCGAGATGTTGCCTGGCCTGAGAAGTTCATTTCATGTCATTAGGAAAGCTTCGATGGGATCCAAAACCCATCATAATTCTTACTAGTTCATACCACCACTATCCAAGCTGCTGGTGGCGATGAGAAGGTAATGACCAACTACCTCCCTACTATTTTGAAAGGATATGCAAAAATTTTCTTGTTCAATTAGCCATGTAATTTTAAATAACTTTAAAAGTTGTTATGCTAAGCCAGGAAAGGATGATTTACATTGTCTTCGTTGAATTTCTAGCAAAAATTTATGTCTGTTCATTGAGAGGTTTTTAGAAGTTCACAATACCATTCCAAATATTTCTGATGATTCAGTAATGCATGATTTAAGTAGGCCATACGCTACAATATTTTATGGAAGATCTCAATAGTCATCCACCTTCTACCATATTAGAATTGTTCGATGTGGCATATCGGTATTCAAACGCGTATGAGGCCATTGACTGACATCGTATGATCGACAAGAGCCACAAACTGCAGCAACCTAGTATGGAGGAGTCAAAGGACAAAAGGTGAAAAAGACATCCAAGTCCGAGGACAGCAAGGGAAAGAATAAGAAAAAGAGTAGAAAGTTGTTCAAAGAGAGGTTGTAGGCGTTCTAGAACGACCTGCATACTTCAAGGGAAAAAATCCTTGGAAGAAAAAAAACTGGTCGGCAAGATGACCAGAAAACTTCCAAAAACTCAAATGCAACCAGTGGCAATGGTCGCTATTGTCCTCTACATAATGCACCAGGACAAGATTTCCGCAACTAATGTACCTAACATAGGCGCATGGAAGACTTTTACTCTGGTAAGACCAATGCTAGCCTTAACAGATGGCCGAGGCAACAAAGATGCTAATGGTGACGAAGATATGGGTTAACCACATCAATGTTATATTTGGATGGTCATCCTTATATGCTTCAAAAAGACAATTCAAATCTACGTTGAGAGAAGTCAACAACATCAACACCCGCCGAGGAAAGCCAGATTTCCCAAAGTGATCAAACGTCGCAATCACCTTCAATAGACAAGATTGCCCAAAAGGTATGTCAACACCTCACAAATTACCATTAGTAATTTATCCTAGTATTAGCAATTGTAAAGTAGGAAGAGTATTCAGTGGCGTATTTACCAGGGGGCGTAGGTGGGCTGGAGCCCCACCCGTGCCCCCCCTTAAGCTAGACAAATTTAGGAAAAACTCATCTACAAATTTAGAGAAGCTACCGAGTTAAACAATCGGTTCAGTAAATCTTCAATAAATCTTTTGAGATGTATCGCTTATCTAGACTCAAGAGATTCATTTGCAAATTTTGAACATGGTAGGCTTCTTTGGCTTTCAGAGATTTATTCAAATGATTTCTCATCATATGATCATGTGGTTTTAGAAGCACAACTTGACTTATTCATTGATGACTTGAGAAGAGAAGAATTTTCAAGTTGTGATGATCTTGCTAGTCTCACGGTAATGATGGTTGAAGCAAAAAAGCTTGTTGTTTATCCATTAGTCTATAGGTTTATTGAATTAGCATTAGTTTTACCTGTAGGTACAGCTATAGTTGAAAGGGCTTTCTCGGCAATAAAGATTATCAAGACAGATTTGCGTAATAAGATAAGTGATGACTGGTTAAATGATCTCATAGTATACAACATCGAGCGAGACATATTTTTCAAGATAGACATGGAAGATATTTTGCAACGTTTTTAAAACATAAAAACCCGTAAATATCAACTATCAACTCTTATGATCGGTATTTTCTTTGTAATGTTACGTATTTATATTATATGCGACTGTTAGATAAGTGTTGGTATTTTTATATTATATATATCATTCTGTTATGTTCTATGTTCTGAAAAAATACTATATATATATTAATATATTATATATATTAGTTTTAAGGTCTCAATTTTAGCCCCCTCCTTTTTAAGTTTCTGGATACGCCACTGAGAGTATTAGTAGGTGGAGGAAGCTGTTTAGATTTGCTTTTTATTGATACTTGAGATGAAATATAAATCTCTGTTCTAAGATTCGATCTATATCAAACCATTTTTTTGGGATTATACCTGGCCCATTTATAGCTCCAATTAGACAGATTGTATTACCTGTCACTTTTGGAGATGCCCATAATTTCATAACGGAGTTAATTTCTTTTGAAATTGTTGGTTTTAAATCAACATATAATGCCATTTTAGGTAAACATTCAGTTAAAAAATTTATGACTGCTACGCATCATGCATACCAAAGCATTAAAATACCTAGTCCCAAAGACGTGATTAATGTGCAAGGTCATCAGGCTATTACACTAAGTTGCGATCACAAATTGCTTGAAATTGTCAATCAATTACCATTAAGAGATGTTGACGATGTAGGTAAACCTTATAAGGCTAAAAAGCCTAGCAAGTTGGACAAACTAAAAGCAACTCCATAGTCAAGTGAGCAAATAAAGCAAGTCTCTATTGACCCCACTGACCAGTCATAGACTGTTCAAATAGGGTTAGGAACGAATGCTAAATAGGAAGACACGCTCGTTGCTTTCTTCCAAGCGGTTTCAGTGATATTACGACACACATCATAGACGGTTTCCCTATCAACTGTGAAAATATATACCACAGACGGCTTTTAACTAGAACCATTTGTGATATATGTTAGAACCGTATGTGATATATTTTTTTTCTCTAACCCTCTTGGCAGAACTTCTATGATTAGTATTCGTTATTTGAAATTTTACTCTTGTTAGATATTTTTATAACGATATTTATAAGGCACAACTAGTTATAGATTTTGTAATTGAATATCAAAACATCCTAGATGCATCAAGACAACTGCTTGCTTGATGTGTATGGTCTTAAAATATGAACATTTGTAGCATTTTCATGACCTTTCTTATTCTAATATTGGTAGATTCCAAGGCAAAATCCAATGTCATCAACAGCTCATTCTAAAAGTTGTCATGCTCTGATTTATCACTTTCACTTCATCCTCATCCCCAAATGAGAATACCATAGACAATCTATTTTCACTCTAGTCTTATGCAGAAACAGGATCACTCTGGCTTCTTCTAGCTCTGCATTCGTCCTGCGATCCTTAATGATAAGTGTCGTGTTAACAGTTCAATACCTTGTAATTTGTCATCTATGCTTTGTAGTTTTTCTTTTATCTCTTAAATTTGTTCTATTAATTCAGACTTTCCCTTCAGTTGTTCGATCTCTACCCCAAGTTTTTGTTTTGCATCCAACAATTTTTTTCATATCGTCTATCTTACCAAATCAGATTTCAATCTTATCAATTAATTTAGATCAGAAACAAAATGGTGTTCTCACATATCAGAACAATGGTCGATCAAAGTAGTGGCAATGAGAATTCAATGTTTTGCATAAAATAGATTTATAAGGAATTTACTACTAGGAATGTTAGAAATGATCGAAGTAGTGGCAATGAGAATTTCAACGTTCTTGTATATTACAAACTATATGAATATTAGTCACAAATACAAAAAAAGATAGTATAACAGATCATCACAGATATTACAGTTAACTAACCTCAATCGTGTCTAATCACCAGATAAGTGTTCTAGTAGCATTGAAGTTGCAGATAAACTAAACTATGCATGTATGCCCTAGGTAGATATTGGTCTTTTGTATACTTTGTTTACTATCATGCCAAATCACCAGATATGGATATAAGTTAACTCGATTTTGCCATCTTCCAATCTGCATTTTGAAATTTATCTACAACCGTTCTGTGCACTCATGCCTTTATTTTTTTAGACCCGAAGATTAAAGGATAAAATTGAGGCTCATGGTGAAACAATATTGAAGGATAAACTAAACTATGCATGCATGCCCAAGTTAGAGATCTATCTTTTGCTTACTTTATCTCTATTTTAGCAATCATCCATACAAATCACATGATAAGGATCCACAAGGACACAGGATTTCACCGAATCAAATGGAGCACAGGCTCGAAGGGAGGAGGCGGAGGTTGCCGAGTGGGAGGAGTGGAGGACTCGAGGAGGAGGTCACCGAGAGGGAGGTTGCGGAGGAGTAGCAGGTCGCCGAGATGGAGGACGCTGGGGGCTAGGGTTTGGAGGAGGCAAAACGCGCTAGGTGCTAAGGTCAGTGCGAGAAACCTCGATATGTTTATATAGTGGTCTTAGTCTTATCATAGATAGTTCGTGGGTAGAACCATTTGTGAGAAACTAATATCACAGACAGTTCATTGATAGACCCATCTGTGAAGTATCACAGATGGTTCTAACCATGAACTGTCTGTGATATTGGTTTATCACAGATAGTTTTACCCACGAACTATCTGTGATATCAGCATTTCCAAAACTTAGATGGTTGCACTTAAAAACTGTTTGTGGTTATCTTTAACATAGACGGTTTTTTAGAACCATTTGTGATGAAGTGTCTAATATAAACCTTTCTATAGTAGTGATAATTCATTCTTATATAGGTAGATATTTAACTAGTAAATTAAATATTAGTAAAATAAAAGGAGGGCCAGGGCCAGTTTGGTGCCACGCTGAAATCCTGAGAATGTCCACGTTGTAGTGGCGTCGAAACGAGCTTACATCTCACATGTTACAACTAGAGGTGAGAGTTGGGTCGTGCCATTCATTTTGAGCCATGACATGCCAGGCCTACCCCAGCACGACCATCTCATCGTGCCATTCTAGTCCAACTCTCCCCAGCGAGGTCCAAGCAAAGCCTAGGGTACGTTGTGCCTTACCATGCTGCTACGCCCTAGGCTTTGTCCTAATGGACATGTGGAGTTGTGGATGTTACTGTCAATGATTTATCACTGTGGACGGCACCAAGAATGAGGAGCGATCATAAACTATGTGGGGGCAAGGAACTAAATTTTATTTATTTATTAAGTACAGATACAAAGTTACTGCATCGTTAAAAACCTTACGTCCTACAATGGGGTTCCCCTCGTAAAGAAAAGAGTACAATAAGGGGCGTAGCCAAGGTGCTCTATTAGGCTGGAGCCCCCTCTAGCCACTAGACCCTAAGTATTTCTTTAGCTTTGGTGCTCATATTTTTAGTAAGCAACTGCAATACAAGTGTGGCTTGAGAAAGAAGAAGCTTTGCTAGGTGGATGAGTTACTTAATGTACCATATGGTTTGATGCATCGCTGCTTATTGGAGACCTAATTTGACAATTAGTAACTTTGCTTTCTACTCGCACAACTATACTTGAATCCTAAACACACACAAAGATCATAAAGCGAGAGAGGAAGCGACTTAACGTCTCTCCTTCACAAGTACATGGTAGCCCACCGAGTCAATGGCATTTGACATGCATCGCGAAGAGTGGATGCCGAGGAGTTAGTAAGGACGTGGGCATGTAGCAACATGCAACTAGGGGTGCAATCGGTTCGGATATTTTCTGTCCGACTGACCGACCAAATGCATTCGGATCGAATTCGAATAATTGTCAGATTTGGATTCGTTTTCGGATATTTTTTTGGATTCAGATTCGAGATATTACTATCCTTCAGATTGGCATATTCTGAGATGGTTTTCAAATATATCTAAAAAATAGTTATTTGGATATCCAAAATTTCTTACACTTGCACCTTCTCCTCTAGTTGTTCCATTCTCCCCCACGCGTCGCCACCGACCGCACCATTCCCAAACCTGGCAAGGCTGATTCTTAGTTGTTCCCATTGGGATCCAACCCCCGCGATGATCAGGGGTGAATCTAGTAGATGGGCTCCATTATGCTTGAGCCTACCCCCGTCGGCGCTGTAACCCCCATCCCATTGTAGCGACAGCCGACAATCATGACCATGGATGCGAGCTGCATCCCAAGCAAAGGGAGGAAGAGATTATAAGATGAACCTTTTCTTAGGAATCGACCCACAACCACCAATTCGCAAGGTCCAACAATAAACTAGTCCTCACATTCGTTCCTCCCCACCAGATCCAAATGCAATTGAATGGAGGATGGGAGTACGCATTTGAGTGGCTGGAGGTGGCGGGCCGACGACAAGGCCCGGCAGATGGAAGGAGGCGAGGATCACCTTAGGGTTGAGGTCGTCGAAGATAGACTCACAGCGCCGCAGTGTGGAGCAATCGCTAATCAATTTTACCGCATGGTTGCCTTCGCCCCTTGCTAGCTCCATGCGTGGCCAAATTCGAGGTCGCTAGATGCCAAAGAAGTTGAGAGATGGTGTCGATGGATTTGCTAGATGCATGGATTTGATGACTTCTTTTCTTCTTACTTTATTTTTTTCCTCCTTTTGGTCTGGGACGGATACTGGATTGGCGGATGGGCATCTAGATAGGTGTAAGAACTTCGGTTTGATGTTGCAATGCTATATATGCAAAAGAATTCATGTATATTGGGTTATCGTTTAAGTTTAAAGTAATTATCAAAGCCTAATCTCATTTTAGTATTTTGATGCACCGGTTAGTAACCAAACAACAAATTCTCGTCCTAATAAGGCGAAATTCATCTGAGATTTCAAGTAGGTCATAGGCACACAATTTTCTTAGACACATCGCAAACAATTTTGATATAATAACTGCTACTCATTAGTGAGATACCTTCATTTTATGTCTTTTTTGTTTGCTATTTATATATGAATTTAGATCGTAGAAGAGTACAAGACTATGTTTATCTGAATTTAGCTTGACTTCTTTGAGCTCACCCTATAATTTCATCCAGCTTCGCCATTGGCGATGACCGCACGAACGCCTCCGGGCGCCAGCTTATTGTTCTTGTTCTACAATCGCAGACATTCAGAAGATTGGTGATGCAATGCTGGTATGGTGTTGAAGCCATGTTGGTTCTATGTTGGACAGTGGTACAGTGTCCAATAGAAGCATCTGCTAACACCACTTTGATAAAATAACTAGCTAAATTGCTATAGTTTTTTTTTTTTTTTGCATTCGAACTCATACGGTTGATTAAGTATTGTTTTATGTGTTCTTTATGTGGTATCTATCTTCGCGAGATATCCGACAAAAAATATCCGGTACCGTATCGATTTCGCTACGTATTTGCTTTGAATTCGTGACCGATATTATCCGCGTCGTATTCGTATCAGGCACTATCCGTATCTAACTCCGAATTTGATAAAAAAATATGGTTTAGGATATAGAAAGAGCGATATCCGACCGAATCCGAACCGATTGCACCTCTACAGGCAACCCACCGTGGCGATGGCGAGTAGGAAGAGAAGGCAGCGTAGCGTGAGTCAGCGAGTGCTTTACCGACTAAGTAGGCTAACCCAAAACAATAAATAGGTAATGTGAGCCCTCCTTCTGATTATGATTTTTTTTTGTCAATTGTAATTGTGTAAATGGGTTGAATAGAGAAGACGACGGAGGTGTAACAAGATGGCGACTATGACAGATAGGTCATAGGAGGAAGCGAAAGGGAGATGTTTTTTATTATAGTATGTACCGATAGGGTATGATAGTTGATGATAAATTAGGCTATAGATAGAATATTTTTTTTTTATAAAATGGCTATTTTCGTGCTAGACCAATCTAGACATAGCTTAATTGGTTCTATTGTGCCGTCTATTATATCGAATTTTTAGATCTCACTTCCAATCCTAAAATAAACTATGCCATACCATACTATTGATCATGCTGGGTAGGCCGTGCCAACACCAGCCAAAAAGGCTCGATCCATTGCTCAACTACAGCGACGAAGTATATATATAGTGACATCATCAAGCGCAGGGCTGAAAGTGACGCAGCAATAGTAGCTATCCCGTCGATAGCAATTAAAAACTTGGAGTATATGAGGGTACTAAAAAAAGAAGGCTGAGTTATTATTCGTCGTCCCAACTCCCCAAAATGAATTTAGATGGAGTCATGGAGCAGTGAGTCAGTGACACACTGACACTGTTAGGCACTGTACAGCCTTCTCCCGTTCCCACAAGGGTATCTGCTCCGGTCTGCCGCACAGTGGAAGAGCACAAAGAGAGTACCTACCTCTGCATCTCTTCCCCGTTCCAAAACCTTGTCTCCTCTGTACTCGGTGCTCTTGAGTCTTGACCGTTCGAGCCGGGGTCCTGCGAGGCCGCGAACTGCCTCGTGGCGCAAGGAAAGAAAGCCAGCTCAGTAGTGCAGTACCAGTACTCGCCTCAGCATCGCGCAAGCCACAACAAATATTTTTATCGTCTCTTGCGGAGACTTTCCCGTGGGAAAGGATGGGGGACACGGTACACAAGAAAGAAGTGATCACGTTTTTTAAGCTAACGTTGTCTTGATTTTTTTTTCAAATCTAGTTTTTTTTCTAATAGAATTATAAATTTAGCTCTTTCTTTACTGCAAAAAATGCAACAGAGCGTGAGAGGCCGCCCTCTACGATATGAGGATGCGAGAGGCATATTCTGTGGTGAGGAGGCTAAACCTAGAAAAATAAGGCAGCAGAGGCTAGATTTAGAAAAATGAGGTAACGGAGGCTAGAAAAGTAATCACTTCTATAAAGAGCTAATTTGAAGAAGCGAATACAAACGTTTTTGGCCTCGATCAACTATTTTTTTCAAAATTGATCTCCGTGCAAGACTAACTCTATCTCCGACCGTGGAAGTAGCAATAGTTGACACATATCAACTCCCGTGTTTTGTACCGCGGCAAGACACTGCCCGGGTAACATCAGCCTTCCATTGGCTTGCCAAGCTCCCTTTGGTCGGCAGCGTATTCAATGGCCTGCCGAGCTGTCGTTACTCAGAATCACTACACTTAGTTAATGCATACTTCACTGAACACTTAATTAATTTATTAATCACATTTTTTTATCAATTACTCATCTAATTAAATCAATACCCAGGGGCTGCTGCTCGGCAAGTACATGCTGAGCTCCCGTTGCAACCTTGGTGATGTGGTGCGGTATAAAAGTGTGATAGGTCATATAGATGGCTGGTTTTGCGAATTCGATCGTACTGAAAGAAAAAGGTGTCGGCAAAGATAAAAATACGTGGACTTCGAAGAACCGCTTCAGTGGTCGGTGCGGTGCGGTGGCTGTGTCAGCAGCGACTGGAGTTCATTGTAACAAGTGTATCCGAGAGAAAGCAGGAGCCAGGGGACTCCTCTCGGCGCCGTTGGCTTCCAAGAGGCGCAGGCGTTGCTAGCAGCCTAGCATATATCGCTGGTCTTGGCGTGGCCGATCGGCAAGCTCCCATCCCAACGGCGCTCAGGAGCCATACGTACGCGCGCGCGCGAAGACATCAGTCCCCACCGATACGTATACACATCCCCGACCGTGATCCTGATCCGTTTCGAGGTGCGGATGAATGATTGCGCCTTGCCGTGTACTACTTGCTTCTGCTGCCGCTTGTTTCCTGCATCGTTTTACTCGTGCGGGGGGGCTCGGAGCGTATGAGTTGGGTCTCTTGTTAGCTCGCGCTCGGTGTGATTCTTGGGCGGGCGGGGAGCAAGGCGAGCGGGCGGAGTCTTTCGTGAGCTTGTTGTGGCCCTGTGGCTGTGCCCAACTAGGGAACCCAACCCACGGCGTCAGTTCGGCCCTCCTAGCTTAGGCCTCGCCTGCTAATCCGCTCGCCGCTGCTGGGATTGCTTGTATCTTTTAGCGGAGCTGATTTTTGACGGTTCAAGGGGTAATATCCGTGCAAAGTTTTCGGCGCAAGCCCCGTCTTTCCTCAACACGGCTGGCTTCACGTATGCTTCGCCGTTTTTCCTGCATCGGAGCCCGCAATTTCCGGCTTCGTTTACTGCTATTTGCTCTGCAAAGTTTCTTGCTTATTTTCCGAGGAAAATTTTCTTGCTTTAATCTCGCGCCTTTCTGAAAGTTAAGATTGCACTTTTGGAGTTCCCTTTGTCTTCTTTTAAGTTTCTTTGTGTCATGCAAAGTTGGGTAGCCGCTTCCCTCGCCTTCTAAGATTTCTCATCTTGCTAAAGTTCTTCCATCCAAAGGCGTACATGTAACGTTTGGTTCTTCTAATCTTCCTTAACAACCCCCTCCCAACCCACCCAAAACACCATCAGGGTTTCTTCAAACCCCTTTCTCTCCTTGCGCTCATCATTCGTTTCGTTGACGCGGTTTCTTCCTCGCATTCTTGTGTGTAGAGAATTGCTGCGGCATGGGGCGTGCCATGAGATGGCTCAAGAAGCTACTGACAGCTGGGAAGGAAGGGCGCAAAGGCCTTAAGGAGAGCCATGTCGCAAGCGACTTCCTTGACGGAACGGAGAGGGAGAAGGGGAGGTGGAGCTTTGTGAAGCAGCGGAAGAGCGGAGTTGACGGCGGCAGGCGGCCCTCGGAGGCCGCGGTGGCGGCGGCGGCGGCGGCGGAGTCGTCGCAGGTAAGGCCATGCCATTGTGGTGAGGATGAAGATGCTGGAGCTCGTGAGGAGAAGGCTGCCGTCGTGATCCAGAAAGCCTACAGGGGCTACCTGGTATGATCCTCCTAATACCTCATCTTCAAACTGTGATCTATTCGTAGTATCTTGTTATTCAGTTTCAAAATAGTTTCTTGTTATCTCTGCTCAGATGGTAGGATGGTATATAGACAGTTCAAATGTGCAGTAGAAGTTTGTTGTAACAATTCAGATTCTTCATTTTCTAATTTTAGTGAATAGTTGCACACAGTTTGGATCTTTTTTTCCCTAGATTCTTCAGCATTTTTTTGGCTATTTGGCTAACAAGACTAGACTTGCTGTATGTGATGTCACTGCTGCTAAAGTTCCTTTCCATGATGGACAGTTGTTGTTTGTTTACTCTTCCTCTGTTCCAGTACAAAAACTGCACGTTGATCGGCTGCACAATTGTTTACTCTGCGAGTCTGCGTCGGCGGCGACTTCTGTGTATAATAAACTCCCTTTTGGTTTCAGAGTAGCAGTTACTAATTACGTAACATGACATAAGCCTAGTTACCTAAACCGCAGTTCTTTAACCCTTTGTCTATTGCAAGTTGTATGTGGATAAAAAGAATCTTTGTTTATGTTATGTGGATAAAAAAGAATCTTTGTTTATGTTTGAATCATAATTAATTTCAGGCTAGGAAAGCGCTTCGCGCTCTCAGAGCACTTGTCAAGCTGCAGGCTCTAGTCCGAGGCTACCTTGTGAGGAAGCAAGCCGCCACGATTCTTCACAGGTTGCAGGCGCTCATGCGGCTGCAGGCCGATTCCTATGCCGTCAAGAGAGCTTCCTACCGGAAATCCATGGAACAAGTCAGGCATTTTACAATGCACCGCATTTGTCAAGTGTCAACGAATGGCTGTTGAATTTGATTTGTTTTCTTTGGTCCATTTTGCAATGCAGGAGAGGATCATCACGCAAGAAGCCCGGGTGAACCCGTCGGCGATGCCGGCGCACCGTCGGAGGCTCTCCGACAGCACGGACTCCAACTACGAGCGCAGCCCGCGGATCGTCGAGATGGACACGTGCCACATTCGCTCCCGGTCCACCCGGATCGTGAGTAGCCGGTACACCCCCGACCACTCGTCAGACCGCCTCACCCCGGCCCTCGGGCCATCGTGCTCACCGCTCTCCAGCAAGCAGCCCCCACGGCTCTCAATCCAGCGGTGCCACGAACGGGACCCCATGCAAGCCAAGACCGCGCAGAACACGCCCCGCTGCTTCGTGCCCGCCCCGCCGTACGACTCGCCCACCAAGAGCGTCGACGGCCTGACGTCGCGGCTGCTCTCGCACCGGGACGTGCTCGTCAGCCCGCGCTACATGGCGGACACGGCCTCTTCAGCGGCGAGGACGCGGTGCCAGAGCGCGCCGAGGCAGCGGCAAGCCGAGGCGCCGCCAAGGGCGAGCCTGACCCGGGCCGGGTCGAGGAAGTCGTCCTCGCAGATGCAGGACAGCGCCTTCTGCTTCCAGTGCTCGGGAGCCACCCAGACGGGCTGCTCCGAGCTCAGCGACGAGGCGGCCAGAGATTACTACCTGGACAGGATGTGGTGATGAGATGGTAATGCAAGATTGGTTTGGATGTTAGTAGTGGTTAGAGTAGAATTAGAGTCTCCAAATTCTGTACATATTTAAATGCTACTCGAAAGTGAAATTGTTGTTAGATCAAGGCATTAGTATGCATGTCAGTCACAAGTTTGATGGCATAGGAGAGGATGAATTTCTCTACTTCAGCAAAGTGTTTGGACAATCTTCTGGTGCATAGAATTGCTGTAACGCAGCACACACAATAGAACAAGGGAAGAGAAGTGCACAGACAATGTTTAGAGTTTAGACTCTGTGTGTCTTTGAGACGCAGTGTTTAGAGCCGTGCCCACACTTTCAAGTTTTCTCCTGTCTCAGTGAAGACAAACATGTAGTTGCGTGCTGCGTTGCTTTACGGATTGGTTTGATGCGGAAGCTTAAGTGATCTGCTCCAGAAAAAAAAGACTACGAAGTGATCTGATGTGAAGCATCAAGCCAAATCACCACATGATCCGACAGTGGTACCGACTAGTGAGCACCGTATGTTGCTCTCATTGGCACGTGAGTTCCGTATTTTGGTACGTTTGAGAAACTTTAGGATGGCTCAGAATGTTTGGATGCCAAGAATCACTGCAAGAGCCGTCTGTGATCAAAATCCTCTTGGAAGTGGGAAGTTGGAACAGTCGCCACTCACTAGCAGGTGGATCTAGGTGAATTTCATCCGTTAGAGAGGTCCCCATGTCAGTAACTACTCGTAATGATTCTGTAGAAAGGATCTTCGTAATTGCAGTAGTGCAATGCTCAGTGCCAATGTGCAGAATTTGTTTTGCTGAAACCTACTACTACTAATATGTACAACCAATCTGTACTCCGATTGCGATGAGGTCAGTGAAAATTTGCAGCCTTCTTTTCATTTCCGAAGCTTCAAGCCGTGTTCAAGACGGTGGAGACAAAAATACGATTGTTTGGTAGACCGTTTCGCACTATCGCTTGGCCGTTTAAATGGAAGAGGCCTGTTTTCTGAGCATGGATCGGACATTTAGAGTTAGTACTAGTAGTACATGTGTACCGCACACCAATGAAGATTTCGTCTTTTGTTTTTGTCCGTCGGTTCGAGATGATTGGGAGGTTCCAAAATACGCGGACTCGAAGTTTTGTTCTCGTTCAGTGGCAGTAGCTGCTATTAGTGTTGGGCATTCGGTTTTTTCGGTTCCGAATTACCGAATTAATTCGGTTCGGTTTTTTCAGTTATTCGGTTAACGAAATAGCATGCAACACAGACAACGGCAACATTCAACATTCTCATCTCAATACTGATTCGATATTCAGCAAATACTTGAAGAAGGCATAAAGCATCAAGCGAGACTCTAGCAATTAGCAAAGTAGCAAGCACAGACCTGAACTACTCAAAACAACACTCGAGAAGACCGAACCAGCAGGCGACTATTCAACGAAAATCAAATCCAATACTTTTCACTAATTAAAATGTGATAATAACCTCCTCTACATCATATACAACACGAGGCGAAATTTTCTGATGCAGTTCTTTTGCATTGAGCTCGAACACTGAAGAAAGAAGTGTGTTCAAGAACTGCGGTGATGAACAATTAATGAGATCTAAGACAGAGAATGGTTTTGAGTCCAAATTAACATCTTCAGCAGGCTAGGGAGCTTTGGATCTGCCATATGTGAGAAACATAAAGATCAAGGACCTTTAGTGAAGTCACATTCTGGAACAAGCATTAAGATCCCAAACAAAGAAGACAAACACTCATTCTGTATGTCACGGAGCATTCGCAAGGCTGGAGGAGTGGAGGAGCTGGTCGCGAGGGCTCGGAGGAGTGGAGGTCCGCACTCGGTGGGCTCTTGGGCGGCGGAGCGCGAGTCGTGGTCCTCGGCTCCTCGCGGAGGAGCTGTCAGCAGTGAGTCACGGACGGCCGGAGGGGACTGCAGACGGAGGCCGAGCGCCCGAGCCGTGAGGCGCGGTGACCTAGGGGCTAGGGCTAGGGATGTGAGGATGGGGCACGGGAGTGGACGGGGAGCGAAATCGCCGAATGGGGAATTGGATTTGGCCATTTGGGGGTGGCGGGATGGGAAGAATTAGGTCATCCTCATCGCGCCGGGTCGGCTCGGTGAATTATTAGTCGGCGAGTCATTGTTTGTTCAGACTATTCGGCTTTTCGGTTTCTTGAGTTTGAAAACCGAACGAATCTGAAAGCTAATAAACAATGAAATAAAAATCGAATCCGAACCGAACCGAAAAAACCGAATTTTTAGGTTAATTGATTCGGTTTTGATTCGGTTAAATTATGCCCACCCCTAGTGCTATCGGGGTTAACAAAACCGAATTTTTGAAAATAAAAAAAAACAAAAATAAAAAATGGGTAGAAATAGAATGTAAATTGGTAGAAATCGAAAAAGTTTGAATTCAATTTTTTGAATTTACCGGTCAAACAACGTCCGGGAAAAAACAAAAAACGAGCAATATTACTAATTTTGAGCGATTTTCTTTTTCTTTTTATTTTTGAGCATTTTTTTATTTTTTGAGCGGTTTTCACCTATTTTTGATTTTCAGCACACCGAATAAAAATTGAAAAATCCAAAACAAAAAAATCCCAATTAATCTATGAAATGCAATGAAGAAATTTAAACAATTTTTAAAATCATGTGTTGCTTCTAAAAAGTCCAAAACAGTAATTAAAGAAAAGGAACAAAGACTATCAGATTTTTATAAATATTTAAATGATTTATTATATTCTAAAATTTTAATGTAACCATAAATTGTGCTAAAGGATCATGTACTAAAAATTTTAGAAATATTAGAGTTCATTAATGCCCATATAAAATAAAAACCGAATACCATATACAATAATAGTTGCACTTTTAGAATTTTTAAAAATACACATATCGATAATCATCTAAAAATTTTATAGCATAATTATAATTATGATATAACATCACATAAAAAGTTTAAGAAATATTAAAATTTACTTTATGCCCCTAGAAAATCAAAATCTGAAAAGCATATATTCTGACAGTATCACTATCAGAATTTTTTAAAATCCACAGATCTGCTAATCATCTGAAAATTTTATAACATCATTATAATTGCCTCAGGACCTAAAAAAAATCAAAAAAATTTAACACTTTTTGCTATTTTTTTTGCAAATTTTATAAATTTGCATTTGTACTCCACGTTTTACCGAACGGTTTTTATTATCAAATCAGCTCGAAACAGTCGATTTTCGTCGGTTTTATCAACCCTAGGTGCTACACGCAGCTAAGGCATAGCTTAGCTTTTAAACAATTTTTGTATAAGCTATTAGTCATATATAACTAACAAAAATTGAAAGTTAGGTTGATCTGCTTTTGCAGCTTATTGCTGATGAAAATTAGCTATTTGTTGAATATCTCTAATAAAAAGTTATAGTTGATTTTCAGCCTAAACATAAAAAAGCATTTTTTAGAAAAGTTACAGTTCCCTAAACAGTCCCTAATACAATAACAAAGCCTACTACTTACTCTATCTTTCATCCATATCATCTAAAATAAACAATAAAACCACCTTGTACAATAATTATCTCTAAAGGTTGTCTCTAGAGTAAGCAATAAAGCCAACATGCAATAAAAGCCAACTTGTATAACAACACCGGCTTTTAGTCGGCAATAACATATATATTCTCATATAATGTTTGCTACTAAATAAGAGTTTACTCTCTTCTTTTTTCTCACTCTTTTATATAGAACAAAACTGATTTATACATGTCATAAGTAAGTTGAGATGTACTTATTGTACCAGCCCTAAGTAGACACCAGTCACGGTTAATTACCTCGAAAGAAACGAAAACAATTTGCCTGGGAAGCTGTGCCTGTTTCCAAAGGTCATGTTCATTCCTATGTTGTGTTCACTGCTGCTGCTCACTTATCGCTGCAATTTTGCCAGGTCTCGGAAAAGCGAACAGAGTTCTTTCATGCATGAGCAACCCCTAATCAGATTTGATTTTTATTTTGACGAAAATCGATGTGATTTTTGGCAAGAGAGAATAGGACATGTTCATTTGCAGAAGTGCCTAATGGTACTGCCACGATGACTGAAAAGGAATCCAATAAAAAAAAATAGTACCTCAGGTTGGCAGAATGGCTGAATGGGCAATACAGTTCCATTGCCAGTGTACTGGCTATCGTTAGGCCCAATACAAGCCCAATTTTTTAGGTAATAGAGGCCTACGAAGCAATCCATTTTCAGTAAATAAATACACTGGTAGGGTTGATCGGGCAAATCCCAAAGCTGACTCCAAACAGCCGTCGGTTGCTCTACTGATCTTCGCTCTCTTCACGCTCGTTCAACCTTCTGAAAAATCTCCTTTTGCACTGAGAACACAAGTTACACAATTCAGAACCACCTCACGAGAAGGCAAGCCTTGTATGCAGAGATTGGCCCTGGCAGTTTCCGTTCGAATACCGTCTATGCCGACCAAAGCCGACATTGTTAGGAACTGGGAAAATGGAATTGGCTTCAAAAGTGTTTGTGTTTTTTTTCCTTTGTGAACTTCTAAGACCGCATATTTACCAGCTTTGCTACTGTTAGACATTCGTGTTGTCTGATCCAACTTTGACAGCATCGTTTGAACTGAAAGCACGTAGAATGTGAATCCAGCGATTCTCCAAGTCGAGGATTGTTCCGTATTTACATCTACTGCATTAGTTCAAGGTACATGCAACGAAATTTTATTGCCTTTTGTTAGGCTCCCAACTCCCAAGAGGTAGAAATTGCACAGGCAGGAAGTGAGCTGTGAAAGTAGGACTGCAAATACTTGTACCATGCTTACCTGAACAATCATTTGTTTTTAGGGGACAATTCATAAAGACCCCAAAAATCACCAGCTTTTTCAATTTTCTCCCGTACTTTGCACCATAATATAAGTTGGCTTGCAAAAATCCCCTATGTTGCATGTTCGCGGTAGTTTCTCTCATGATTTAGTTATCTTTGACACTTGTTTCAATAATATTTACTATTTATTTAAGTGATTTTCAATACTTGTTTCAATAATTTGAGTGATTTTGGTATCTGTAATACACGATTTCAACATTGAAACATTAATAACGAAACGATGTATTGCAAGTGCCGATATCACCCCAAATAATTGAAAATCACTAAAACAAGTGTTGACACCACTGATACAAGTGTCAAAAGATATTGAAAACCACAAGAAATAATGCTAATACTAGATAGGAACCAGCTACGCCGCTCAAGACGAATTTGGTTCGTTGATCCTCTCCGGAAAAATAAAATTTGGAGGACACGCACTTGAATATCTGAAACCATAGTTTTTTCTTTGAAATGGAAAAATAAAGGCGAATGACCCATACTGTGAATATCTGAAACGATAGGGCCCTTTTGCAAAACCACCGATCAGAAATTTGGATGTAATTTTTATTCTCGCAAAACCACCCACGGTGAAAAATAGTCTAGAGGAAAAAGGGTGAAAAATTATTAGAGGCGGCAACCTTCTTTTGTCGAGCCTAACACTCTATCGTTCTGAGAGTAATAATACATGTGTAAAAAATATCGAGATCGAGATGGAAAATTGAGTTGGGGAAAAAGTCTAGAGCTAAAGCCGCACACATATCTCTAGTGACAAAAACATTTTTCCGGGAAAAGCGGAGAACACAACCGCGAATAAAAAAACTACGGATTTTTTTGGAAACGAAAAAATAAAGACGAATGACCGACGCGAATATACGAAACGATAAGGCCCTTTTGCAAAACCACCGATCGAAGGGACCGGATGCATTTTTATTTCCATAAAACCACCCCCGGTAAAAAATAGTCTAGAGGAAAAAGGCGAAAAATTATTAGAGATGATAAGCTTCTTTTGTCGAGCCTAACACTATCTGGCGTTCACAGAGTAATAATACGTTTAAAAAATATCGAGATCGAGATGGAAAATCGAGTTGGGGAAAAAGTCTAAACATAGATTTGCACACATTTCTCTGGTCTTTGAAAAAAATTCTGGGAAAAGCGGTTTTTTATGTATTTCCTTTCTTAAAAATTTGCTTTCGGACCATGGCGAATCCATGAACCACTATAAACCTTCGACGAATCTCTTAAGCGATAGAGCCCTTTTGCAAAACCACCAATCAGAAGGGACCGGATGCATTTTTTATTTCCGCAAAACCACCCACGGTCAAAAATAATCTAGAGGAAAAAGGGCGAAAAATTATTAGAGACGACAATCTTCTTTTGTCGAGCCTAACACTATCTGGCGTTCATCGAGTAACAATACGTTTAAAAAATATCGAGATCGAAATGGGAAATCGAGTTGCGGAAAAAGTCTAGATATAGAGTGCACACATTTCTCTGGTCTTTGAAAAAATATTTCGGAAAAGCGGATTTTTTATGTATTTCCTTTTAAAAATTTGCTTTCGGACCGCAGCGAATCCATGAACCGCTATAAACCTTCGACGAATATGTTTTTTTCGTTTTTTGATTTTTTTTGTTTGTTAAAAAAAATGGGTCGTTAGGACCCGCCGGCGAATTTATGGGCCGTTATAAATCTTCGGACTAATCTACATTTTTGTAAAAAAAAATCGCGGTTACGACCCGTTGGCAAATTCATAAGTTGCTATAAACCTTCAACGAATCTGTGTTTTTTTTAGGCGAAAACATTTTTTTTGGTGCGAAAACATTTTTTCCAGGTTTTTTGGGTGGCGAAAACATTTTTCCGGGTTTTTCGATGATGAAAACATTTTCCGGGAAAAGCGGAGAAAGGACACGAGCGTAAGCGAGGATCTATTTGTTATTTTTTGGACTGTTCACTATCTGAAAAAATTAGAAAAGGGCTTGTTCGCGATTTGAGATTAACGGGAGGCTTTTCAGTAAAATACCGCGCCAGGGACCTAAACGCGAAGAAAAAAATTTGTCTCACAGAAAATTACATAGGGACCTATCCGTAATTTCGAAGAAATAGAGGGGCTTTTTCGCAAATGTCGCGACGACACGTGGACCGGCTGAACGATCGGCAATTCCTTCGCTTGTTATAGAGTAGATATAATACGGCATGAGATTTTGCATGCCAACCTAACTTATGAGGGGCAAATTAAACGATAGTTAGACATGGAAGGCAAATTGAAGAAGTAGGTGACTTACGGGGGTGTTTATGGGTTTTCCATTGATTTTATCTAGCCCGAAGAAAATGCCCCTGATGATGTATATATTAGGGGGAGATTTGAGGATAACCCTTCAAGTTGAGAAGCCCTTCGTAAATATGCCTCATATGTGTCTATAACATATGGGCCCTGGGCCCATATGTTATAGACACAGAGAGGGGCATATTTACAAAGTCACCTTAACTTTGGAGCATACTTACAATTACTTCTATATTAGGCCATCCGCAATGTGTTGTTTTAGCGGTTCAAAGAAGAGAGAAGCTATTGAATCGGTTCAAGCCCTATTTGTTTAGGTTTAGATTTTTTGGATTATAATTTAAAACCAGCTTTTTGGTTTAAACAGTTTAAAAGCTAATGACTTTTGTACGTGATAGAGGTGGGTAATTTTATCTAACTTTAATGTTATTAGTCTAAAACCAACCATCAATAAACTAAAAAAAAGCTTCTCTCCAGTGGCTTTTAGTTTTTAATTATATGGAGGTTTATGGTTTTTGAAAAGCCCAGATAAAAAACTACTCATTTTTTAGATTTTAGCTTTTAAACTGAAAAAAACCCAAATAAACAGGACCTCGATATATTGGAGGAGTCATTTCCAAAAAAAAATTTGTGGGATCGTACTCTAGATATGAGTCCATTCAAAGCAATAAATACTACCCCTCATATTAGTGAAGGAATTCGCGTCTCCTCGTTCGTTTGAGCCGAGCCGGCGGCTCGGCTCAAAAAATATTTTCGCGATTTAGTCCTTTTGTAAATTACGAACAGGTCCTTTGCGATTTTTTGACAGAGGAAGATTTTTCCCTTTAAATTTGCGTTCGGGTCCCTCGTGCGCCATTTTACGAAAAGAACCTCCCGTTAGATTTAAATCGCGAACAAGCCCTTTTCTAATTTTTCAGGATAGCGGACAGGTCCAAAAACGTAACATTCAGATCCTTTCTCTTTACGTCTAGGTCATTTCTCCGTTTTTCGGAAAAAATATTTTTGTCGCTAGAAATCGTGCAGACTCTATCTCTAGACTTTTTCCCCACCTCGATTTCCCATCTCGAACTCTAATATTTTTTATAGCATATATTATTACTCTCTGACGCGTCGGTCTCGATATTTTTAAAACATGTATTATTACTCCGTGAAGCAGTATAGTGTTAAGCTCGACAAAAGAAGGTTGTCATCTCTAATAATTTTTCGACTTTTTCCTCTAGACTTTTCCCCTTTCGGTTTTCTAGCTCGGTCTCCAATATTTTCCAAATAATTCATCGAAGGAGATATTTCTGCAGCTCTATCTCTCTATTTTTTTCCCATTTCGACGACCGATTTAAAAAAAATATCGCCGAAAAAAAATTTTTCTCGAAAAATGATACGTCTTGGCGTGTTACTTGTATGAAATTTTTTGTCCTTTCATCCGTTTATCTCGATATTTTTTAAAACATTTATTATTACTCATGAACGCATCGATCTCTAATATTTTTTAAAACATATATTATTACTCGCTGACAGCGTAGAGTGTTGAGTTCGACAAAAGAAGGTTGTCATCTCTAATAATTTTCACCCTTTTCCTCTAGACTTTTTTCCCACCGCGGTTTTCCATTTCGGCCTCCAATGTTTTCTAAATAATTAAATCGAAGGAGATATTTCTGACTCTATCTCTCTATTTTTTTCCCCATTTCGACGATTTTAAAAACGTCGCTGAAAAAGAAATTTTTCTCTGAAAAAATGACCTTGTGAGTGTTACGCCACGGAATTTTTTTTTGTCCTTTCATCCGTTTCACTCATTATTTCGACGATTTAAAAAATAAACCGCAAAATTTCAACGAAAAAACGGCACGCGCGGCATGTTACGCCGCGAAAAATTTTGTGTTCTTTCAGCCGTTCCGTTCATTATTTCGACGATTAAATAATAGAGCGCCGCCGAAAAAAAAATTCTATGAAAAAATGACACGCGCGCCGTATTACGGCACGAAAAAATTTCTAGTAACTTATATGGGCCGACCTGTCGGCATGCTTGACGTCGCCATGCCCGCTCGTCGTTGCCCCTCGCTGACGATGTCGCCATGGCCACTCACCGTCTCCTCTCGCCTCCGCCGTCCTCCAGATCTACCGTCGCTCGCTATCGTCATCACCATGACCGTTTAACGTCACCATGGCTGCTCGTTGTCGCTGCTGATCAGCATCTCCTGTTCTTTGTTACCACCCTCTAAATCTGTCGGCTACAAAACGGCAGCCAACCGGCCATTGGCGGCAGAGAATGAGCCTTCAGCAGTGAACCGGCCATCAATGGCGGCGATTCGGCTGTCGGCAGCGGTTGGCAATTGATGGCTGGGAGGATTGGATGTGTGCAGTAGCGGAGCCTATATATATATATATATATATATATATATATATATATATATATATATATATATATATATATCATCGATAAGCTTGGGACGATGCATGTCGAACGGTCAAGGTGATTGCAAAATTTGGGATGGCATTTGATTTTTTAACAGAAATTCTGGCTCATTCAAGTGAATGGGCCAGGATTTTGGGCTTTTCAAATAAGATCTAAAGTAATAATACGTCCTATATAATTTTTTTGTAGAAACATCATCTTGTTTGTATTAGAAACACACGTGGTAAAAAGGGCACAAGAACACAAATTTTTTACATTAAGAACTCTAGGTGAACAGCCTTTTTACCATTTAAATCCTTCGGTCGTCGATGAACATGCTGAGCCTTTTTAGCTTCCTCACCGACACTCCGGATATTGAGATGATGCCAATCATCGTGACAACGGAAAGAAGATTATCAAGGATATTTATGGATGTGCAGGACTTCAGCCTTGGCAATGCAGTTGTTCATTGGAAGAAAACTATAGAAGATTTATATGTAGTCAACTTGGCTTGGTATCGATGTTTAGAGAATCGTCATCCAGGTAAATTGGTTCGGCAAAACCCACCACGAGTAAAAAATATCCGGTACAGAATTCGTGGAGAAAAGAAAAAGGTAGAACAACTAGCAGATCTAGAAACAAACACAGAATAAATTGAAAAAAAAAATGCTTCCCGAATCAACGGGTCCTAATGCCGATGAGATCATGAGGAACAGGATGTGGAGTGGGGGTGAGGGCCGGCGGTGGAGACTAGCAATGGTTCCTGGCGGCTAGTATTTCGACGAAAGTACTGCTAGTAGTGTCTGGATAATTTCTGTCTAAGGAATTTCGCCATGTCACATTTCCAAATACTCAATTTCATATCCTGATCTTTTTCAGGAACCACCTCTTGGTGGATGGTAGGACCGTAGAAGTGTGAGTGTATGACTCCACCCACTAATATTTAAATCTTTGTACTCATATTTGTACACACCTAGATATGCTATTATTAGGAATTTTATAACTTTGTAGATTTATCACCGATCTCAATCTTTTTCTATCCGTGTGCTAAAGAGGCACACTAATGTGTGTGCGCGTGTGCGCTCCTGTATGTCTTTTTGTAATCGTGAAAAAAAAAAAACAGTTGGCCCTTTTTCAAATATGACATGTGAGTACTGGTAATATCTGTTCCTCTGACAAAAGAAAGATCTGGATTTGCCAGGGCATCATTGTTGTGGTTGGTAGATCAACAGAAATCCTTGACACGGTACTTACCAGATTCATAGGTCATGCTCACATACGCATTATCTACTCGGATAATAACATAACAATGATTGCATGTCTCAACTAGTTCGGATTACACACTTCGCTCGCATCTACGTCGTCTACTCGGACAACAATTGTTGCATAGTGGTAGAGTCAGTTAAGACCTAAGCCTCGAGCCAAACCACACCTTCATAGATCAATCTATAATTTCACTATTTTTTAAAATATATTTATATAGGTTTTTCATATCAGGCCTCGAGCTATGACCCTGAGGTTTGTCTCCGCCGCATGTCTCAACCGACACTTCGCTAGCTATACGGTACGGAGTAGCTCGACTGCTAGCTCTTTATAATCTGTAGAAAGACATGCCAAGATCATCACGAGATCAATCAGAGAACGAGAGTGAGAGGTATTTCGAGGTGCGCGGCTCTTGTACTCGACCGACGGCCGGTGCAAACATATATCCACCCCGCCCATCGAGAAGCAACGACGACTATGGATTGTTGAGGCAGCATTGCTAGTTCTCACAGACCACCACAAACCCTCCACTCTTTCCCATTGCTCGTGTTCGAACACGAGCCCATCCATGTAGACAAGAACAAGACGACGACGACGCCTACACATGACGACCACGATCCAGATCGAGACAGCAATACTCCCGATGCCGAGATGCTCATGTTTAGCATCTCGGAACAGAGCATGTACACACGGGAGACACCTGAGATCCTCGCACCCAAGAACAACGCATGATTCAGCACCCCAGTACCCCACAAGGCTGGCTCTTCACGATCGACCAAGCTTCGTCCGAGGGACGCAGATTCCCTGCCGTGGCAGTGGCCCAACGACAGAGGCCGTTACGGCAGACGATCCGCTTCCTTATCCGAGACCTGCTGGCTGTGGGCCTGTGGCACCCCAGACCGGAGAGACGCTCCCCCTTCCGGCGATACAAGCCGACCACTTCATCCCCGTCAACTGCAAAGTCCGCCACTCACCCCGACTTCGCCGTGGTGCTCCTCGACGACAACGATCCCGACATGTGGTTCTGCCGGATCAACAGAGGGAGGAGTGCCGTGATTCTTCCACTCCGACAAAAAAACGTCATCCCAAGCATCGCTGCACACGGGGGAAGCTGCGTTTCATCTTCTACGAATCAAACGAAGAGAAGATGTGCACTGTCCACTTGGATTTCTCCCCCGGCCATCCCCCTGCTGCCGAGTTCCACGAGTTTGATGCCCCTGCATGCCCTTGCTTTCCCTCTAGGTATGGAGTCTGGCACGATCTGATAGAGTTGCTAGATGAGCTCTTTGCGGTTTGCATTTGTGTGGCGATTCATATAATTAACTCAAGATAATAACAGTAACGTTGTCATTACTCTTAGATAATTACATTGATCTCGGTATATTAGCTAATAAAATATCGGAAGCACCCAAAACTTTATCAGTTAATACACCATGTTCAGAGTGTTGCAGTAGAACAATAATTAGAAACTGAAATAAAAACTTATTACAATCTATTGTCACGCAGATCTACAAGTCCATTAATACAATGTTATATATAATATTTAGTATAATAGGAATTAATATACATAAATACTAAAGTACCTGGTGAATCAACGGCCGCTATCATACAGTCCACTACTCCACCCAATCCTCCTGATAGTTCTTCTCTTCGTAACCCTGATCCTGTGGGTGATCCTCATTCCACGCCTCATAGTCAAGTCCATAAGGATTGTTATCTAAGCAAACGAAAAATTAAGCAGGAGTAAGTACAAAATACTCAATAAGTAGTATTAATAACAAAATGCATCATATGAAAGTTTTCCTCATTCATCTCATAA
Organism: Guadua angustifolia; assembly: GCA_036346375.1. Classification (NCBI taxonomy): domain Eukaryota; kingdom Viridiplantae; phylum Streptophyta; class Magnoliopsida; order Poales; family Poaceae; genus Guadua; species Guadua angustifolia. The sequence goes on from JAYEVE010001291.1 coordinate 45,378, forward strand.
ACACCTCTTCCTCAAATCTATTTTTGAAAAAAATGAGGTTTTATTATGAAAAAGTGTGTTTCTAATTTTAATTATTGAAATTGCTAATAGCACTCGTATATGAGGCAGACTTAGCTTCTGTAACCTCCAATTCATGATGAATTTATGATTTGACCCTGCACAGACTTGTACCACTTTACCTATAGTAAACTCAACTATAGTTGAGAATCCGAATGTTTATCGCTACTAAAATATTAGATCTCCAACCCTAACAGCTAACGAGTTGTGGTGTTCTTCACCAACGTTCCCCACCCATTCGCAACATACTAGTTGTACCTCGACTTCAATGTATATCGGTGACACTCATTTCATGACATTTAAATATAGCGCATCGGAATCATCAACCACAACTGAGTTCCAAAATCATGTTCCTCACCGGGCTTTTTGACCTAGTCGGTTTCTCACTCTTAATTATTTACTCATACCCAATGTGGAGATTATAGCATCCTCATAGGACAATCTTTTTTATCATTTATACACACTATGGTTGATATGAAAATATAACTCATTGCTCGAGTGTAATAGTTTATCCTTATATTCTAGTCTATGTAGAGGGCCCACCAACAATACCCTTCTCAAAAACACCTTCTATCCACCTTATATATATATCATCGGCTCCATTCGTTGGACGAGCTATTTTCCAGTACATCATAAATTACTACCTTAGCAGTTCACAATTACCTATCTTTTCAACAGCTTCCGATTTAGGGTTTTTCTTAAAAAGAGTTTTTCCAATACATCAGTAATAATATATATAACCAAATACCTTTAATTAGAAATTACTCCAAATATGATCAAGATATGCTTGCCTCAAATACAGTGAAAATAGGCATCCTCACACGAGTGCTGAAGGTAGCCTCCTATCGAATTTAATTCGATCCTTGGAATAGTGGAATACTATATTTCACATGACTATCAAATTTTTACTTATTTTATGGCGTTCAATCTTTTTTTCTAACTTTGTAAAATTGATACATGTATACAACGTATTTCAATTTGGAAAAATTTTGTTGGTGCCACTAAAAAAATGCTCAATTTCACTTCTGTCACTACTCTTCTTCCTCCTTTTACCATTTCCATCAGTTCATTGTGAGTTGCTCGTCAGTCGAAATTGTTCATTTTCTTTTTGATTTTTTTAAGATAACAAATGAAGTTTAATTCTTTTGAAAATATATATGTATGATTCTAGATAGGTAAAGATGGACCATAAATTTTTTTAAGCATGATCAAGCTTATACATTTTTTAAAACATGAAGTCATTCTACTTGAGCTCTAGATTTTTAAAATGTACAAGCTTTATCATGCTTTGAAAAAGTTATGGTACCATCTTCAACAGTCTAGGATCATACAAAAAATCAAAAGAATTGAACTTCATTTGTTATGTTTAAAAAATAAAAAATAGAAGGAACAATTTTGACTGATGGTCAACTGGTGAAAATGGCGAAAAGAGGATGAAGTGAAAACAATAGTGGCAAAAATGAAACGGCAAAAAACTAGTGGCAGAATCGAAATTGCACACTTTTTCAATGGCATTAGCAAAAATTTTCCTTTCAATTTGGGATATTTTGATTTGACATATTTTAACTGGGCACGTATTTTAGTTTAGGACATCTTAACTTATTGTATTTTAACTTGGCACTTTTTAATTTGGGTGGCGCATCAACATAGGTATGGTTTTCTTTATTTTTAATCCTTATGGTGATTATTAGTAGTATTTAATTTTCTTATTTAATTACCAGCTTATACTAGTCCTTATTCTAATATATATGTATATATTATTTTTACTTTTTGCTTTTTCTTTTCTTTTCTCTTTTCCTTTCCTTCCCCACTATTATTATCCTCTCCCCTTCTCATCTCCTTTTATCTCTCTCTCTCTCTACTCAACTCCCGACCGTCGTGCCTCTATGCGGTCTTCTTAGCCCTTCCTTCGGTGCCACAGCGCCGACCGACGTTCTACCCTGCCACCGTCGCCTCCCCAATTCTCGCTGCTGACTTCCTGATTATGCCACCTCATCTTCCCCGCTTGGGCCACGCTGCCGGTTTTCTCACTCCTGTGCCTGGGCCACGATGATCCCATCAGCTGTGGTCCCCGCCACCTAATGCGGCTCCTTGGCCAGCTCCCTGCCTAGGGTTTGGGGCCTTGGCCACCGTCGGCTCTCTTGCTACCCTTGATGCCTGATTTACTTTACTGAGATGGACTTGATTACTATGTATGCTTGCCTATTTTCGATTTGAGTTGTTCCCTCTGGTCAATGATGATTTTGCTGTTTGTTGCTCAAGGTTTGTTGCTGCTATGACTATACCGGAAACCTCTCATACGTTGGGGAGTACGAGGCAGTTGCTGGGCATACATGGTGCTACCCCTAAGTGACTGCTCCTCTAAGACCAACATTAACCCTACCCATCCGCTGTCTACTCTCATCGATTTGTATGTACCTGGTGATGTTGATGTTTGGAATAGAATATGGGTCTGGATAGTGGTGTGGATTGATGGTGATATGCTGATGATTGTGCTGATGGCGATGTGGTCAGGCTCCTTGTCCTCCTCTTGTGGGCTGGTTCTTCCTCCTGGCTGGCTCCTGGTTGTTTAGCTGGCTTCGGTTGGCTTGGCCATAGGAAGCTTTGGTGGCCTCTGGCTTCTTGGTTTTGGAGTATAGGTGGGAGTGAATGGTCTGGGGCTGGGCTGGTTCTAGCTTGCTTTCTTTTTAATCGAACTTATTCTTATCTCTTTATTGTATGACTGTTTATCTTTATCCTTTTCCTATGTGATATGTTAGAACTATTTCTATATGGCTATGGTTACCCTGACGAAAATAGGATTGTATACGCCGAATGATGAAACCCTAACTAACGAGAGGTGCTAACTGGCAGTGGACGGTCTAATATCTCGATAAGCGTTACCAATTCACATTCAGATCTAACGGCAATTAATTCCTCACTTTTTATTTTTTTTATATATGTTTGCATTTGTCACACTGCTGACTATTTCATGTGTTCGACGTTGGAGGTCGCTAGAAGAATGTTTTTAGTGGTAGGCCACTTGTTACCTTTTTTCCAATTTGTTGTATTTAATAATTTGTACCAAATTTTGTTCGTTGATGTGAGTTGTATCACTGATAAATAAAGTGATGTTTACTGATGTTATTGACTTTACTTAACTGTGTTATTAATCTGTTTATTATGCGTCCTTTTAATTTGGTTACAACCGAATATTGACTTAACTGTGTTATTAATCTGTTTATGCGTCCTTTTAATTTGGTTAAAACCTTCGGTTGTTTCAATTTGCTTCTTGGGGTTTGATCCCAATAGCGTCGGCACCATCGTTGTCTACAAGATGAAATTTGATGAGGAACAACCACCTAAGGCTGAGTTTGTTTAAGCTGGAGCTTGAGCTTATTTGGTGAACCCGGAAGAAGCTTCTTTAAACCGGAAGAAGTTTCTTTGGAATTTGGATGAGGATGGCAATTTTTAAGTAAATAATAGTTAAGTTGTAAGGGTATTAGGAAAGTGGGATTTTAGAAACTCCAGCACCCCGAGAAGCGTTGTTTTCTTCTTCTCTCGCAGTAGTGCAAATTGGGCTAAGAAGCTTTCTTCTTCTATCTAAATTTGGAAAAATCTTTGTTTGTTTTGGCTTGTGGCTTATAGAGGTGTAGAAGCCAAATAAACTTAAGCCCAAGCCTAAACAAACTGAGCTTAATTGGCGCAGGATGGACGATATTGCAGACAGGTTTTCCTTTTTACTCGCAACAACATGGTAACTTCTTTATCCACGAGCGCATGCGACTTAAGTTCGAGAGCTCTTTTCGAGCGGTTGGAGGTCACTGGATTCTGCCGAGAACGCTTCTTTTATCCTACAGACGATCAGATGGGACAGCGCACGTGCCCCATAGTCCCATATAGTCGCCTGCGGAAAAAAAAAACTAAGCTCTCGGTAAAATCCAGTGGCCTCCAGCTGTTAAAAAATTTCCAGCTCGTCGAATCCAGCGCTCGAAGGCCACTGGATTATTTCCAGCGCTCGCCGTCCGTCGAAAACAAGAAGCTAGCACGAGAAATAATACAACACTCAGCGTCCGCTAGATTTTACATAGACAGGGCTACTTTCAAAATTTCATCACACGAGGGCCACGTACGGAAAAATTTCGAGCCAGGCGGCTAATACAGCAAAAAATACTATCTTTTCTGCTCTACTATCATAGGGATGCAATATGAGTAGATTCAAATGGATATCGTTTGTCTTATATCTCATTTTGTATTTTTTTTCTTGGAGTCACAGTCAAATACAAATAGTATTGGATAATTATTTATCGCTTTTGTATTTACTTCGTAAACCTTCGTTCGATAGGTCAAACATAAATCATACATCTTCTAAATCCTGAAAACTTCGCGGCCTCACGTCACTGCTCAAAAAAATTTCTCGCGATTCGGTCCTTTTGTAAATTACGAACAGGTCCTTCGCGATTTTTTTGAGAGAGGAAGATTTTTTCGTCCAAATTCACGTTCGGGTCCCTCGTGCACCGTTTTACGAAAAGAACCTCCCGTTAGATTTAAATCGCGAACAGACCCTTTTCTAATTTTTAAGGATAGCGGACAGGTCCAAAAACGTAACATTCAGGTCCTTACTCTTTACGTCTAGGTCATTTCTCCGTTTTTCTCGAGAAAAAATATTTTTATCACTAGAAATATATGTACAGCTCTATTTCTAGACTTTTTTCCCACCTCGATTTCCCATCTCGATCTCTAATATTTTTTAGAGCATGTATTATTACTCACGAATACGTCGGTCTCTGATATTTTTTAAAACATGTATTATTACTCCATGAACGCGTGGAGTGTTAAACTCGACAAAATAAGGTTGTCATCTCTAATAATTTTTCGCCTTTTTCCCTCTAGACTTTTTCCCCACCTCGGTTTTCTAGCTCGGTTTTCAATATTTTTCAAATAATTCGTTGAAAGAGATATTTCTACAGCTCTATTTTTCTACTTTTTCCTCGTTTAGCTCATTATTTGACAATTTAAAAATAAAACGCACGAAAAAAAAAACCCTCTGAAAAAAACGACCTTGGCGCGTGTATTACGCCGCGAGTCTCTAATATTTTTTAAAACATGTCCTTTCTCCGTTTTCCCGGAAAAAAACGTTTTCGTCGCCAGAAATATTTGTGTAGCTCTATCTCTAGACTTTTTCCCCAGCTCGATTTCCCATCTCGATCTCTGATATTTTTTAAAACATGTATTATTACTCCGCGAACACGTCGATCTCTAATATTTTTTAAAATATGTATTATTACTCCGCGAACACGTAGAGTGTTAAGCTCGACAAAAAAAAGGTTGTCATCTCTAATAATTTTTCACCCTTTTCCCTTTAGACTTTTTCCCCGCCGCGGTTTTTCGGCTCGGCCTCCAACATTTTCCAGATAATTCGTCGAAAGAGATATTTCTACAACTCTATCTCTCTATTTTTCCCCATTTCGACGATTTTTAAAATAAAACTGCCGATAAAAAATAAAATTTTTCTCTGAAAAACGACACATGCGTGATATTCACCAGAGATAGCAATTGAATTCGGGTCGGGTTTCTAAAACCCGGCACCCAAAACCAATTGAAAAACGACCAACCGAATACCATATCGGGTAAAATCTATACTCGAACCGAACGTGCGGGCACCGACGAGTTTGTGTATCTGGTAGAAATAGGTTGGAGTCGGGTGTGGGTTTTGCAAAATCCGACCGATAAGAAACCCGAACCCAAAACCAGAGTCAAACCCGACGGTACCAAACCCGACCCCAAACCGGTGAATACCGGAACCGCGAATTGCAGATGGGTATATCGGTATTTCTGCACCGATGGTACCCTGGTGAAAATTAAAACCGAACCCATTTGGATTGCAGGCCAAGAATCCGGGTAAAATTGAAACCAAACCCGACCGATCGGTGTAAAACCCATAATTACCCGAACCCATGGTACAATTGCCACCCCTAGTTTCGCCATGAGTTTTAATATTTTTAAAACATGTATTATTACTCGGCGAACGCATAGAGTATTAAACTCGACAAAAAGAAGGTTGACATCTCCAATAATTTTTCGCCCTTTTCCCTCTAGACTTTTTCCCGCCGCGGTTTTCCAGCTTGGTCTCCAATATTTTCCAAATAATTCGTCGAAAGAGATATTTCTACAACTCTATCTCTCTATTTTCCCCCGTTTCGCTCATTGTTTTGACGACTTAAAAAATTAAACGCCATTGGAAAAAATATTTTTTCTTCGAAAAATGAGACGCGCGCCGCGGAAAATTTGCTAGTTATTTCTATTCGGAACCCCATTGTAAGTACAAGACTACGAGCTACTGACATCGGTACCCTTTGCGGCTAACGAAAGCAATGGATCTTGAATTTAAACCCACATCTTTCCAGGCCCAAATTATGCGGCCTTTCGTTCAATCCACCCATCATATGACGTAATGCCTAGTCGAGTCCTCGGTTTGTTTGATTACCTCGACCAGCCAAGGAATTAGGCCATCGTTAATCTGAGATTCCTTCTTGCAAAGCAATGTCATGATTGCAAACATCGCCTGGGCCAAGTTTATCCCCTTTAAATCTAAGAAGGTCTAAAACAATTAAAAACAGGTTGATTTGGCTAGTCTAAAAAATACCTACAAAACTAAAAAAATGAGTATCATCTGCGTGGCGGTTTTTTATGTCTGTAGTCCAAACGAGAATCATCTCCATCGTTCATTCCGGTTCCTGGAGCCGACTATGTTTTTGTCTTAGCGTGTAGCAGCTGTGGTTTACGACGAATCGACACCAGCAACGTACAGCCGCGTGTTTTAGGTAACGGATGTTAATTAAGCGGCGTTTAATTATAAGTTTTTTTCCGTTGGAAATTGGCAGCGTTTCAGCGGAGAACGCCGTATTCACTCCATGCTGACGCTTAACACTGGTTAATTAGTACGTACTCCAGGTCATAAGGTGTCAACATATTCGCCGTGTGTTTCGAACGAGGACCATGCGTCGAAACGTAACGCTGTCCAAGTTGAACACAGTCGCCAACACGATTGCAAACGAATCGGTACGTTTTTCCTCTGTTTTTTTTTCTACAAGATGCGGATGATGCCGTGTGTGTTACAAACGAACTCGGTCTCACAACCTGACCCACTCGGTGCCGTCGATGAAGCTGAGCGAGATGAAGGGCTTGGCCTCCTCGTCGGTGAGCTCGCGCGACCACGCCACCCTGCCGGAGAAGCTCGCGCCGGGACCTGTGCACTTGTACTGCCCGTAGAACACCGTCCTGTAACAGCAGCAGCAACTTACCGGTCTACACCACGCCATAAGAGAACGCGCAGGCAGAGAGTCACAGGAAACACGGAGAGTAGTGTGTTGATCGATCAGTTCGCTATATCTGTCCTAGCGTTGCCTTTTGCCATCCTGCTTGATATAGCTTTTGGCCGTGCGCCTGCCTGAGCTGGGCAATGGCCAATGGGCATCGAATCTTTTTTTTTTTTTGAAAGATTAATGGGTATCGAATCTTAAAAGGCTGCTTCAGTTGCAATGAGATCAAAAGGCCAGGCACACCCGTACAACGCCATGAACCGAGAATGGGAGCAAATAAGTGCCCCCTTTGTTTGTGCACCAGCACATAATTGATCGGGGAGTCTACATAGCGATTCTTCTCTGTGCAGAGCTCTTCGGTAGCTTTCTCACCCGAAGCGGCATAGCGATAGCGCGCGATAGCTTTCGGTGCAGAAGAACATCTACGTAGGCTCCGTGAAAAAGGATAAGAACAGTACTGCAGTGCCTAGCTCTGTGAAACCGCTGCGAGCCACCGGTGGCAAAACACACCGGCTTGTCAGTGGCTGTTCGTAAGGACGTTAGCACGTGGTACAACTATCATCGGCGAAAGATGGATGGAGGGAGACCGGGAGAGGGTGAACGCACAGCTCGCGGTTGGGGTCGCCCCAGTTGTACCAGCCGCGCGGGATGATGATGCCGTCCATGGAGGTGTAGGCGAAGACGACGCGGGAGAAGGTGCCCCAGGCGCGGCCGAGGTAGAGCGCGCCGGAGCCCGTCACCCGGCAGTTGACGAACGAGAACCCCGTGTCCTCCAGCATGCTCTGCCGGTTCTGCGCCGTCAGCGCGCCATAGTCCCGCGCGATCGCGTGCACGTGGCAATCCTGCGCACACAACAGCTAGTTGTTACACGGCCATTGCAATTTCGCAAAGGCAATCAAAACAGCCCAGCTTGATTTGCCATAGTTCGGAAGAATAGTAGTGTTGTGCGTAGTTCAGGTATTCGCGCTTTAAAATTCCAGTGGCGTCATCGTACTTGTCCAGGCACCAGAGCTAGACAAGATCAAATTCTTTGACGACGGTAGTCCTACTCCTGCCCGTGGATGCAGGGCCGCCGGCCGGTGGTCGCAAGGTCGGGGGTACAAACGGACACCAATAAGAGGCTGTGGGCAGGATCAGTGGTTCATGACGAACCGACGATGGCGACTGCCGTCTGCCACTGATCGAACAAAAGCCTGGCCGTGTGTGCTACAGTTGTTGTCGGGTCGGTGCTCAGTTGTGCGCACTTGGACCAAGTAACTGTTTCGACGAACACGTGTTACTACCGGTGTGCAGGCCCCTGTGCTCGCCGTGCTGCCCAGCCGGACCCGTGTGCCAGTGGGACGTAGCAGGTAAACATGTTTTTTTGAAGCAGTATGAACCTCTTGGTGGTGTTGCATTGAAGTGTGTTTCAGAGCGGTCCCGTGAAGGGCACATTTTGGCTCGATTGGCTTACTGATGGTAGATGCATGGGCAACCGTGCACGTTATGGGAACAGTAGCTAAATACGCTAGAGGTTTTTAATGGAGATGTAGAGCCCGAAGTATATACGACATAGTTTGGTCAGAAAATAACAAACAAACCCTTTGGTATCTCATGTTTCGTATGACACGATTGTATCATTGGTATTATAAACCGACATGTCAGGGCGTACGAAATGAACTCTAATCGAGCTGAGCAGCACCTTCCTGATTAGAGTATCTCCAACAGTTCCTAATATTTAGACTCCCAATATTCTTAGATTGGGATCTTCTTAAAAAATTTTGGGTCTACAAAATACCTTGTTCTCCAACAGTTCCTATATTTTCTCCCAAAACACCTTTGAATTGGTCCGTTAGGCCATCCCAGAAGCGAAATAATGTTGATTGGGAGGCGGAATGAGCGCACAAAAATGAGAGTCAGGTGCTGTTTTTGGGCGTCAAAATTTGAGGAGCTAGAAAGAGGAACTGTTAGAGTCTTTTTGCAACAAACCCAAAATCGGGGTTTTGGGAATGGATTTTAAGCCTTTGTTGGAGATGCTCTTAAACTGTTCTTTTTGGAGGCTAAATATTCGTATGCTGTGTTGTGGTGGCTCTGCTGAAGTGCTACGTCTGCTTTGAATGCTACAGGTGCAAAGATCATCGCACCTTCTTTTCGGCTTGGTAATTTAAAGAGTGAGGAAAACGCCTAAAAAAAGACCGAGGAAAAAATTTTCAATGAAAACAACCTAATCCAGATTTGCACCTCAGTGGTCGGATAGCACAAAAAGGGAGGCGCCTACAACGTCCGCAGCATTTTGCCAGAAAACAGAGACGTACCTCGTATAGGGAGAGCGCATTGCCAAAGATGAAGTCTACGGACCCTTCGATGTAGCAATCCTTGTAGTAGTGCCGGCCTGAGTGATCGTACAACGTGTCCTGCGCGCCCAGGAACTTGCACCCCACGAACGCCGCGTTGTCCGCCGACACCCGCAGCGCCACCGCCTGCTTTGCAGACGCCCCCGGCTTCGGCACCGGCGACGTGTTCTGTCCCATCCCGTGCGCGCGAATTTAGGACACCATGCCACGGTGCGGCGAACAGCGGCTACACGACGCCGATCAGCTAGTACAACGGTGTCAGTTTAGTTACCTTGAAAGTGATGTTCCTGGCGAGGAAGTACTGCGCGTTCACGGCGAACGACGCGGAGTTGAACGTGCCGAGGGGGTGCCCCTTCGGGCCGGACGGCGTGTTCGCCGTGTCACCCCACTGCACGATCGTCTTGTCGGCGCTGGCGCCCTCGAGGGTGATGAACGCGCGCATCGGCGACAGGGCCGGCCCAAAGGGGGCAGCCGGTGCGACCGCCAGAGGCCCCCAATTTAGGAGGGTCCCCAAATTGCATTTACCATGAATGTAGAAGTATAATTCCCGATAAAACACCGAGTTACCGGAAGCGGTTTGATGAAAGTGATTATAATGAAGAGGTTTTATCGGTGAGAAGTCTTTTGAGGTAAATTACTTTCTTGTTATGGTGGATGTAGCGTTTCTTCATTGAAGAAACGAGGTTCGAGAATTTTACTATATTTAAGAGTATATTTGGTTTTTACTTAGCTCAAAAATTTAAAGTTATTGGATAATATTGAATTAATAAATTGTTGCACTAAATTTGCAAAAACATTTTCTCATAATAGTTCATGTGATATTGAGTTAGATGATTTTTTTGAACTAAAACTGCTACAAATGACTTTATCTGCTCACTCACAATCCGCCATGGAGATTTTTGAGTTTGTTAGGGATTTAGATTGCTATCCAAATGTTTCAATTACTTATCGACGAATCTTATTCACCATACCTATGACTATAGCCTCCGCTGCAAGAAGTTTTTCAAAGCTAAAATTATTAAAAAATTACTTGAGATCATTAATGTCACAAGAAAGGTTAAATGGTTTGGCAATTTTATACATTAAGAAGGATAAATTGTATGAAATTGATATTGATACTATTATTGATGACTTTGCATCTAAGAGTGATAGAAGGAACTTTAACTTGCCCATTTAAATTTGTAGGAGTTGGTGAGATTGATTTTTGTCGCAGCATTATAGTAGTGATGGCAATGTGGCGTGGGTGGGCTTAAAAGTGCATCTTGGAGGCTAGAGCTCAATTTAGTTGAATAGTACATGAGTTTGATTATGTTTAAACCATCTTTTGGTTGTGACTTGTTCTCTACCAAGTTTATTATATATGAAAGCATTCGATATTTTATCTGCAATAATTATGGTAGTCAATAAAAGGACCATTTGATTTAGCTCGTCCTGGACCTCCAAAATCTTTGGAGCGGTCCTGATTGGCGATATGGTCACCTTCTCCCTGAGTCACGCAGGTACGATCATCGTCGGGTCGAGACCAGAGCGTACGGGACAACACGCAACCAATTAACCAATTAACCAACACGCAACTAACGCGCGCGCGCACGTACGTGTAGGTGCCGGCGTTGACCTTGATGACGACACGGACGAGGTTGATGACCGGGAGCGAGTCGACGGCGGTCTGGATGGACGTGAAGTCGCCGAACGCCGGGTTCTTGTCGACGACGAGCGTGTACGAGGGGAATGCGCGGGCGAGCGCGTGCTGGAACGTGCTGTGCTCGAGGCCGCCCATGTACCGCACCCACCGCATGAACTGCCGCTCGATCTCCTCCGCCCGCGTCGCGTTCGCCGGGAACGGCTGCTTCGCCGCCCTCCCCGGCCGCACGCCCAGCGTGTGGCCGGCCACGCCGCCCGGCGGCACGACGTGCACCATGGCCACCACGGCAATGCAGCAGGCCACTAACCGGGCGAGTGACACGGCCATCTCACTAACAACGCCAAGCGTGCCGATCGATCGATTGCGTAGCTGGAGAGGCGTGGCAGGTTTAGTGAGGGAGGCAGGCATAAAGGGAGGAGAATTTAAGGAGCTCGATCACGGGCAAGCTAGAAGTAGAAGAGAGCAGGGAATTGAGGAGTAAAGTGACACAGCGCAGCTCGAGCAATCCACGGTTCACGAGCTGCTATTAACAGAGGTGGGCACTTTGGGGTGGGCCTTTTTGAGCCGGTCCGAGGCACGACAGTCCGACATGGTCCAAAGTCTGATTCAGCACGGAGTGGGTTTTGTCGGGCCTATGAACCGGACACGATGGGTGGCACAATCATTTGGGTCAGGTTTGTGCCGGTGCGGCACGGAGACACCATGCTGGCACGGCGGCGACACGGAGGCACGACGGCACGCCGGCAGCACGGAGACCCGCCAGCACGGCTAGGCACGGGCGCACTATCGCATACTCGCGGTAGGGCACACCAACCTCGCCTGCCACGCAGTGCCGCCTCCCATGCCAAGCCTCGGTTGCCTTGGCTCATGCAGCAAGTGGCCGTGAGGCCGAGCAGAACCCGGCGGCTGCCTTGGCCTTGGCCGAAAGGCGGCTTCAGCGCGCGAGGAAAAACTTCGGGCGAGCTTATGAATGTTCAGTTGGAATATATCGGATGCCCACTGAATGTACATTCTAATAACTGTATTGGTTATTTGACGCTATATTTAAAGCCTGAATGAGTATCTCTGATTGTTGTGGCGTGGATCAATGGTTCCCCAATGTCTTAGTGCCTCTAATTTGGTAGGTGGTGCAGGGGATATGAATACCTTGATTGTTGTGGCGAGGTACAACCGGGGTGGACGTGCAAGGGAGAGAGGTGATCGAGCTTCAAGATTCAGGCGAAAAACCGCCTAAGAAGGCTTGAAGCCCCGAGCGAACAGCATGCTCGGGATGACCCCTTGCTGTCGCCGGGCGAAGAACATGCCGCGGAGGACAGCGAGGAAACTCCGAGCGTGGGATTTGCTCAGGAGGGGAGCGAGGCGCTCCGGGGCGAATCTCACGCCCGGGGGGACATTTCGTCGTCCTCGAGTGACCCGCCTTGTTCAGGACTTCTGGCTTGTCCGCGACACTCGCCGAGGCCCAAGATATTGATGCGGGCGGTTTTGAGCAATACCGAGAGAACGTGCGCACCAACATCGAGTAGGACGCTCATTTGTTGTGGTGATTTTTCTTCTTCGGATCTCGCGGGGGGGGGGGGGAGTTTTAAATAAAGCTTTCCTGCTGGCAGCTTCTTCAAAAGACCTTGGCTGATTTTGAAGAGGTGCTGATCGTCCCCGACATGGTGAACCGCTTTTACGAAGAAAGCGCAGCCCGGGTCAAAAGGCTGGAGGAGAAGCTGAGCGACTTCAGGCAGGCGGAAGCCTTGCTCACTCAAAGGTGCCGGAGGCGGAGGCGGGAACCGCCGAGTCCAAGGCGATCGATCGGGCTCGAGCGAGAGCTTGAGCGAGAAAGGTCGAGACTCCCGCCGATCCAAGGAAGATCTTTGTGGTCGCTGAGAGAAGGTGCTCGCGCTCGAGCAAGAGTTGGTGCAGCTGAAGCAAACCACTAGCCTGGCGGAGAAAGACCTCGCTCTTAGCCAGAACAAGGTTCAAGGGCTCGAGCAAGAGCTTCAGCAGGGAAAGCAGCATGCCCGTGCCCTCGAGACCAAGGTGGCCAAACTTGAGGAGTCGCGCCAGGCCAAGGACGAGCTAGAGCAGTGGAAGCGGAGTGCTGGCCTACTGGAGAAAGATCTGGTCCTTAGCCGGGAGAAGGTTCTTGGGCTCGAGCATGACTTTGAACGAGAAAAACAGCGTGCTCGGGCCTTCGAAACCAAGGTGGCCGACCTAGAGCAGGCAGCGCGAGCGGCCGCCGCCCTTGCCGAGCAAGACAAAGAGGAGGTCGAGCAGCTCCGCGAAGAAGCCCGCGAGGGCCGTGATGCTCGGCGGAAGGTGATCGATCTTCAGGCCAAGATCGCCGACTATAGGCAGAAACTCTCCGCAGCGCTTAGGGGAGCAACGCCCGGAGCTTAGGGTTGCGCATTTTTTCCCTTCCTTTTTTGCATTGGAAAACTTTGGCGAATGACGCCTTGTAATGTGAATTCCTTTTTGCTTTGAGTGTTGCGCCTGTGATAGTGTCTTTTTGGTCTTTCTCTTGCTTTTCCTGCAAAAGATAGCTGCGAGACACACATAATGTAGGTTGGATCGACGCACGGGCAACATAAGCCCGGAGCAAGCCGAAAAAATGAAATGACTTCGTGAACGCAGTCGGTGCTTAAAAGCGAGCAATGTTCTGTAGCGAGTTGTGACTTAGTGATGAAAATATTTTAGCGCGATAGCTCGCTCCTGTCCCAGCCCCCGCTGCGAATAAAGCTCGTGTGGCTGAGTTGGGGGCGCGAGTTTGTTCGCAGGAGAGATAAGAGAAAGCGCGCGCTATTCCTCCGACCAAAACAACGGCCTACCCGAGTGACGAGCGTAGGTTAGGTCGGTGGAGAAAACGAGCGTGTCCCAAAAGCTCTTAACACTTAGAACGCACGGCCCTGGCCTGTGAGCATGGTCGCGCGAGGGGAGAGCACACGACTGATGGGCATGGTACACGGCGACCAATACGCGCTTGCCGGGCTAAATCTCGGACCGACCGAAAGGGTGTCTTGTTTGCGACTTGTGTCGCGCAGCGGATAGCTACTGCGGACCAAGGTCGGCCTGTCAAGACTGGAGCCTTTGGTGGTGAATTTTTAGCGGCCGGGTGTTAGTCGCGGTAGGGAGTGAAAAGAGTTTAGACGAGCGAAAGTTGCGTTGTTCCAAAAGGGTCGTGAATTTACAACATGATGTAAAAAACGGAACACGAGCTTAGACATAGAACTTGCGCAACTGGTCGATATTCCACGAGCTGGTGAGTACGCGGCCGTCCTCTGTTGCAAGGCGGGCAGCCCCCGGGCGTGACACCGAAACGACCGTGAATGGCCCTTCCCATTTGGGGGAAAGCTTGTTGGCCTTCGACATGTCCTGGATTCGGCGTAGGACAAGGTCGCCAACTTGCAGGGCACGGGGCCGAATTGACTTGGCCGCGTGCTTGCGAAGGGTTTGCTGGTAGACGGCTGATCGAAGCTGTGCCTTAAGGCGGGTTTCTTCGGCGAGATCGAGGTCGAGGCGACGCTCACGACCTTGGTGGGTGTCCTCGGCCAGATGTACCCGTGGGGACCCGAGCACGATTTCGGTGGGGAGGACGGCTTCAGCGCCATAGACGAGCTGGAAGGGTGTTTCGCCCGTAGCCCGGCTTGCAGTGGTGCGCACGGACCAAAGGACGGAAGGGAGCTCATCCACCCATGAGCCGCCTTGCCGGGAGAGGTCCTTGAAGACTCTCTTTTTGACCCCTTGGAGTATTTGGCCGTTGGCTCTTTCGGCTGCTCCATTGCTCTGCGGATGAGCTACAGAGGCGAAGCAGATCTTTGTTCCAATGTCTTCGCAGTAGGCCTGAAACAGTTCGCTGGTGAACTGAGTGCCGTTGTCCGTGATGGGGCGATTGGGTACCCCAAAGCGCGTCACCACGTTGCTGCGGAAAAACCTTTTGGCTGTTTGAGCCGAAATGGTTGAAACTGGCTCGGCCTCGATCCACTTAGAGAAAGTGTCGATGGCTACGAGCAAGAATTTGCAACCCTTTCGACCACGGGGGAAAGGCCCGAGAATATCAGCCCCCCAGGTCGAGAATGGCCATGAGAGTGGGATGGTTTGCGGCCAGCGTCTGTGGTGGTGGGACTTACGCGTGAAACCGCACACCCTACAAGTTGCCACGACGCTGAAGCGTCGTCTAGCGTCAATAATAATAGTATCCCAACCTAATGCTTTACTCACGAGTGTCCGGGAAGGGAGTGGGCTCCATACATTCCTTCATGGATATCTCTTAGAAGAAATTCACCCTCTTCTGGGATATGCACTTGGAGAGGACCCCAAGTGCCCCTTTTGGTATGGTATACCGCAGTCTCTGAGCTTGTAGGCGACGACGCCTTCTTGTAACGGAACGCCGGCTTCTTCCTCGAGCAATGTCCGTGGGCAAGATATTGGATGAATGGAGCCATCCAATGCACCTTCTTTCGAGGAAGAAGACGTTCAAGACGTCTCTTGTGCCTCCTCTACGAGAGGAATGGAGGGCTTTTGAGATCTTGACTAGCGCCCGGTTTGGCGGGCATCCGGGTGGTGCATTCTCTACAGAGGGAATGGAGAGCTTGTGCAGATGCTCGATGAGCGCCCCCGGAGGGGCGGGCATCTGCGAGGAACCGACCTTAGAAAGTTGGTCGGCGAGGAATTATCCTTCCGGGATGTAGAGTACCTCGAAATTTACAAGTACTGATTCCATCTTCCTCACTTCAACCAAGTAAAGCGCCATTGAGTGGTCGAAACACCGATACTCCTTGTTGACTTGGTTGACGACCACCGTGAATCGCCTTTCACAAGATTACCGACTCCGACTCCGGCGTCTGGGAGCTCGGCCAAGAGGTTTTCAGTACGGCCGCATTATTCGTGGCAGGAAGTGTAATTGGATAGCGTATTGGAGCCTGGTCCCTTGAGGGGACACCGATACCACGCTTGACCCGGCGCTCAAAGCTCGGGACCGTTGAAGTACATGGTCCAATGACCGCCCTCGATTCGTGGCCCTTGGTGGCGGGTCAATTGGTTTGTCCATTCCACCACGAAGTCCGCTGAATCTAGGACTTGATCGCAATCTTGAGCGAAAAGTGGATTTCGAACTCTGCGAGTTCCATGGCCCACTTGCTATCCGACACAAGCGCCCAAATTTCTTAGGATCTCCCTAAGTGGAAAGTTGGTCGGGACAACGACCTTGTGAGCTTGGAAGCAAGCAGTGCGATTTCCTCGAGGCTACTGAGCGGCGAGTATAAGAGTTTACGGACCTCGGTAACGCTCCTTCGGTCCGTGCAACACTTCGCGACGTAGTATAATGAGACGCTGCGTCCTTCTCGCTCTACCGCCAGACCGCGCTTCTGGCACTGGGGTGTCATTGAGGTATAGCAAAGTGGCTCCCCGACCTTGGGGTGGCCAAGATCGGAGGGCTGGACAGGTACCGCTTTAGCTCCTCAAAGGAGCGATTAGCCTCATCCGTCCAGATGAAACCATCATGCATGCGGAGCGCCTTAAAGAAGGGCAGACTGCGCTCGCCTGACCGGGAAATGAAGCGGCTCAAGGCAGCCATGCGTCCGGTCAAGGTCTGAACTTCTTTCACTGAGCTCGGGGGTCGCATCCTTTCGATGGCTTCGATCTTCTCTGGGTTGGCACCGATGCCCTGCACCGATGATATACCCGAGCACTTTCCCTGCTTTTACACCAAAAACACATTTTTCGGGGTTAAGCTTTATTTGATGTCTACGGAGATTACAAAAGGTCTCCTCAAGGTCGGATACATGGCCCGAGGGGACTTTACTCTTAACTACGATATCATCCACATATACTTCCAGGTTCCGGCCTATCTGCTCCTGGAAGGTTTTTTGCATCAACCGCTAGAAGGTCGCCCCCGTGTTCCGCAGACCGAAAGACATGGTCGTGTAGCAGAACATGCCGAAGGGCGTGATGAAGGAAGTCTTTTCCTCATCCCCGGGGGACAAGCTAATCTGGTGATAGCCTGAGTAGGCGTCCAAAAAGCTCATTACCTGGGATTCCGCCGTCGCGTCGACCAGCTGGTCAATGCGCGGCAGGGGGAAGTTGTCCTTCGGGCAGGCGGCGTTTAAGCCGGTGTGGTCAACACACATGCGCCACTTGCCCCCCTTCTTCTTGACGATGACCGGGTTTGCCATACCACTCGGTGTCCGAGCCTCCCAGACGGCGGCTTTAAGGAGCTTGTCGAGTTCCTCTGGATGATTGCCTGTTTCTCTGGGGAAAACCGCCTGAGCTTCTGGCGCACAGGTCTTTTGCTAGGCTGGACGGCCAGCCTATGCTAAATCACCTCCCTTGGGACCCCGGGCATGTCGGACGGTTCCCAGGCGAACACGTCCGAGTTCCTCCGGAGGAAGGTGACGAGCTCGAGTTCCTATTTGGGGTCTAAGGAAGACCCCAGACGGAGGACCTTGGTCGGGTCGGCCTCATTGAGAGGGACCGCCTTGGTTTCTCCTCCGGGCTGGAGGGTAACTTTTGGTCGGGAAGGGGCTGGAGCTTGGTCGGGCCCACGCTGAGGCAGCTGCCCGACCATGTCGAGAGACTTCGTCAGCGATTCAGGCCGCATACTGTGATCGCCTTTAGACGGTGATTGCGCGCCGGTCCGGGACCTTCAGCATCGATAAGCGTGATGCGTGGCGGCCATGAACTTGGAAAGGGAGGGCCTGCCCAGGATGGCGTTGTAGGCCGTTCTGAAGTCCACGACCTCGAAGTTGACCGGCTCAGTCCGGAAGTTCGCGAGGTCCCCGAACGTCACCGGCAGTACGATCTGGCCGATAGGCTTGATCGAGGTGCCGGGGACGATCCCAAAAAACAGGATGGCTATGCTCCTGATCCTGGAACGAGGGACCTGCATCTCGTCCAGGACCGCGGCGGATATGAGGTCCAGGGAGCTCCCACTGTCAATGAGGACCCGGCCGACCTTTGCATTGTTGATGGTCGGGCTCACGACCAGCGGGAGCCTCTGGGGTTTGGTCAATCCAAGGGGACAATCGTCCTTAGAGAAGGTAAGGGGCAGCTCGGACCACTTGAGCTGCTGCACTGGCGGCTTACCATGAGCAATGTGGTCGACTTCCCGTGCGACTTCCTTTAGGTCCCTGCGGGACCTGTAGGCCGAGGAGCCCCCGAATATGACCGCGATGTGGTTTTGGGGCTCCTGGTAGTCCATGTCGTCGTCGTCCGCAGACCTTGCCCTCTTGCTCTCCCCTTGCTCGGGAGAGTGGGCATGGGGCCTTCGCCCTGAGAACTTCTCCCAGCGGTATGCCCGAGTCCTGCGATATGGAAGGTCGTGGCGCCACACAGTGGAAGCGAACCATGGTTGCCATCGAGGCGCCTCTTTCGGCGCTCCTCGCCGCTAGGACCTTGGTCTTCGCGATCCTGGTAAATCTGACCTTGATCGTTGTCATCGCTCGATCAGCGACGGCGGCGTGGCTGCCCTCGACCACCCTCATGCCGACGAGTCGCCAGGCGGATTGGCCAGCGCTCACGGCCGCCACCAAATCCGGTGCGCGACTTCTTCTTCTTCTTGACCTTCTTTTCCACGGAGCCCGAGGGCCTTTTTGCTCGAGGGCCTTCGAGCAGTGCAGGCGGCTTGCCTTCGTCGAGGCCTTCTTCCATTGTACGGCCTCGTCGGCGTTCGCGTAGCGGTCGGCCATACGGAACAGCTCGTTGGCCGATAGGTCAGGATGGATCTCCAAATCTTGCATGAAGCGGACACCAAACTTGAATGCCCGGACAACCGCTTCGTCCGAGATGCTCGGGATGGAGTTCCTAACCTTAATAAATCTCTAGACGAAGTCGCGCAACGTCTCTTTGTCCGTTTGGATCAAACGCTCAAGGTCGCGCTCGTTGCCCGGGCGAGTGTAACAACTCTGGAAGTTTGCCCGGAGTGCCTCCGAGAGCTGCCTCCACGAGCGGATTGACCCCTCCTTTTGGTTAAAGAGCCATGTCCTGGCGGAACCGTCGAGGACCGTGGGGAGGTAGTTAGCCATGACCCCCTCGTCCCCGCCGGCCGCTTGGATGGCGGTGGAATAGATTGAGATGAACTCGTCGGGATTCTGGGTCCCGTTGAAGCGTTCGATGTGGCCGGGCTTGAACTTGCTCGGCCACTTGACATCGCGGAGGGATGTTGAAAAGGCCCGGCACCTGAAAGCCGGGCCGTCGTGGCGACCCCCCCCCCGGTCGTGGCGATCGTGGCGGCCGGGGCCCAGACGGTCCTTCGCGCACGACTTGAGGTGAGAGAACACACTATCATGCCGTCGCGACGACGGCGGGTTCGAGGTAGAGCACACGGAGCGCTCGTGGGCAGGCGGGTCGCGCCCGCGATTCCGTGAGTTCATTCGGGAAATGCTCCGAGCGTCCTCACGATGCCGGTGCCGCTTCCCTCGGTCCTCCCGAGCAGGGCTCCGGGAGGCACCGGTGGGGGAGCGGTGCTTATAATCCCGGGAAACGTTCCGGGGTTGCAGAGTATCAGGCGGTCCTGGGAGCCCGATGTCGGTGGTGAGTTTTTCCAAGTTCTCAGCCACGAGCGCCCCCCTGGCCGCCAGGTCCGCTTGACTGGAGAGGTTTCGGAGGCCACGCACGACCGTCGCCATAGTGCGGAGGCGCTCGGCGCTCTGAGGAGCAACGGGGGGCGACCTCGGTAGGCGGTCGCGCGCGTACTCCTGGGAGCGGTATTCGATGGGATCTTCGCGAGTTCGGTTTCGGCCGACACCGTCCCCGCTGGCTGATGGTGGGACGATTGCGGTCCCGCCCGAACGACTCCGGTGAGCGTCGCCGCCGTTAAGGCTGGTGATGGGGAACTCAGCTGAGTCATTGCTCTTCTAATCGCCTTCCCTTCCCGCCATGCAGACGCTGCGGGAGCACCAAGACCGTGCTGGTGACGCCGAAGCGGTGTCGTATGACGCGGTCTCGTGGCTAAACTCGAGACGGTCGGGAGCGCCCTGATCGTCACGGATGTCGCCGAATCCTTCCTCGCGGACGAGGGTATCCGGCCGCGAGCGGAGGAAATGCTCTCGCGCCGCAGCCACCGGGGAAAGGCTCCCGGTTTCGGTGTGGCCTTCGGGGTCGGCCGCACCACCCACGCCATCGCTGGCGTAGTATTCGTCGCCGTCCTCCACGTTGTCGAAGACGCAGAGGTCTTGATTGTCTTGCGAGTTCGACATTCTCAGGGATTCCTCGCGAAAGGACTTCAGTCGATCCCCACGGACGGTGCCAGCTGTCGGCGATTCGGAACAGGGGTCCCGCGCCGAGCTTACTTGTTGAATGAGGGATCAACTTGGGCCTCTTTTTTCGAGGGTCAGACGTCCGAATATGCCGAGCAAGGGAACGAAAGTATACCGGGCAGGCGCAAGGCACGGGGGGTCACTTTTTATCTGGTTCGGGCCTCTCACGGAGGAGATAATAACCCTATGTCCAGTGATTGCGCTAGTATGCGAAAGTTGGTTACAATGCGCTTGCTCGGGAGGCCCTGAACGATCCTAAGGACTCCCGCAAGCAAGCGGTGCGTGTGTAGGTGCGTGTAGTACAGCCGGTTCCACCCTCAGTCCATCGTGAGAGGGGGTATTTATAGGGAATTACAGGAGACAAAGGATTATTACGAGCGACTCTCATGGAGGGCGTCTGTGAGCGATGCCGCGCCACCCGCCGGGTACAGCGTCGCAGGCACGATCTTGCGCGGACCAAGTCAGCGCGGACCGTGGCGGCGCGGATCCCGGGCGCGCAATCTCTGAGCCGCCAAATATTTAATGCCACGTCGCCTTGTCGAGGACCCCCGAGCTGGCTTGCTCGGGGCCGGGGTGCACGAAGGTCGGGCCCGCACGCGTTGGCCGGGCAAGGGCATGGTCGGTTGGAGCCGGTCAACCTCGATGGTCGCCGCGGTATAGTGTATCCAATCCCCGACAATTGGTATTATAAACCGACATGTCAGGGCGTACGAAATGAACTCTAATCGAGCTGAGCAGCACCTTCCTGATTAAACTGTTCTTTTTGGAGGCTAGATATTCGTATGCTGTGTTGTGGTGGCTCTGCTGAAGTGCTACGTCTGCTTTGAATGCTACAGGTGCAAAGATCATCGCACCCTCTTTTCGGCTTGGCAATTTAAAGAGTGAGGAAAACGCCTAAAAAGACCGAGGAAAAAATTTTCAATGAAAACAACCTAATCCAGATTTGCACCTCAGTGGTCGGATAGCACAAAAGGAGGCGCCTACAACGTCCGCAGCATTTTGCCAGAAAACAGAGACGTACCTCGTATAGGAGAGCGCATTGCCAAAGATGAAGTCTACGGACCCTTCGATGTAGCAATCCTTGTAGTAGTGCCGGCCTGAGTGATCGTACAACGTGTCCTGCGCGCCCAGGAACTTGCACCCCACGAACGCCGCGTTGTCCGCCGACACCCGCAGCGACACCGCCTGCTTTGCAGACGCCCCCGGCTTCGGCACCGGCGACGTGTTCTGTCCCATCCCGTGCGCGCGAATTTAGGGACACCATGCCACGGTGCGGCGAACAGCGGCTACACGACGCCGATCAGCTAGTACAACGGTGTCAGTTTAGTTACCTTGAAAGTGATGTTCCTGGCGAGGAAGTACTGCGCGTTCACGGCGAACGACGCGGAGTTGAACGTGCCGAGGAGGTGCCCCTTCGGGCCGGACGGCGTGTTCGCCGTGTCGCCCCACTGCACGATCGTCTTGTCGGCGCCGGCGCCCTCGAGGGTGATGAACGCGCGCATCGGCGATATGGTCACCTTCTCCCTGAGTCACGCAGGTACGATCATCGTCGGGTCGAGACCAGAGCGTACGGGACAACACGCAACCAATTAACTAACGCGCGCGCGCACGTACGTGTAGGTGCCGGCGTTGACCTTGATGACGACACGGACGAGGTTGATGACCGGGAGCGAGTCGACGGCGGCCTGGATGGACGTGAAGTCGCCGAACGCCGGGTTCTTGTCGACGACGAGCGTGTACGAGGGGAATACGCGGGCGAGCGCGTGCTGGAACGTGCTGTGCTCGAGGCCGCCCATGTACCGCACCCACCGCATGAACTGCCGCTCGATCTCCTCCGCCCGCGTCGCGTTCGCTGGGAACGGCTGCTTCGCCGCCCTCCCCGGCCGCACGCCCAGCGTGTGGCCGGCCACGCCGCCCGGCGGCACGACGTGCACCATGGCCACCACGGCAATGCAGCAGGCCACTAACCGGGCGAGTGACACGGCCATCTCACTAACAACGCCAAGCGTGCCGATCGATCGATTGGGTAGCTGGAGAGGCGTGGCAGGTTTAGTGAGGGAGGCAGGCATAAAGGGAGGAGAATTTAAGGAGCTCGATCACGGGCAAGCTAGAAGTAGAAGAGAGCACAAGGGAATTGAGGAGTAGAGTGACACAGCGCAGCTCGAGCAATCCACGGTTCACGAGCTGCTGTTAACAGAGGTGGGCACTTTAGGGTGGGCTTTTTGAGCCGGTCCGAGGCACGATAGTCATACACTGTCCAAAATATGATTTGGAGTGCGTTTTGTCGGGCTCATGAACCAGGCACGATGGGTAGCGCAACCATTTGGGTCGGGTTTGTGCCGGTGCGGCACGGAGACACCACGCTGGCACGGCGGCGACACGGAGACACGATGGCACGTCGGCAGCACGGAGACACGCCAGCACGGCTAGGCACGGGCGCACTGTCGCGTACTCGCGGTAGGGCACACCAACCTCGCCTGCCACGCAGTGCCGCCTCCCATGCCAAGCCTCGGTTGCCTTGGCTCGCCTGGCAAGTGGCCGTGAGGCCGAGCAGGCCGAGCGGCGGCCTTGCGGCGCAGCCGAGTGCGGCTCGCGCGCGAGAGGAAAACTCGGGCCAGGCTTGTAGCGCTCGCGCGACCCGAGTGCAAGGTGAGGCAAGGTAGGCGGTGACCTCAGCCGAGCCAGTGAGGAACTAAGCCGGTGAGCAGTCTTGGTTGGCGACGCATTGCGCAGACATCGGCCGCCGTAGCCGTTGCGCAAGAAAAAAATCGTCAGAAATGAAGAAATAGAGTAGAATCTAGGAAGCAAAAGAATGGAGAAAGGAAGGTGTCGGTGTTTCGAGAACCGGCAAGTAAATTTGTAGGTCTAGAGGGGCTACACGCTCCCGCTCCTTGAATGGTTAGACCAAAAGAAAGGAGGTCCAAGATTTATACTGGTTCGGGCAGAACGTCCCTACTCCAGTTCGTGGGGTGGTCGGATGTTATTGATTCTGATGTATCCGTCGTGTTACAAGCGAGGGCTGAGCTCGGGCTCAGAGCACCTTGTGCACAGGGGTTGCCGGGAGCGGCTGCGAATGTAGTTCGGGAGGGCTATGTTCGGCTGCCTACCTCTCGTCCTCGTTGTGGTCGTGCCCGCTCCGAAGGGCCATGCCTCCCCTTATATAGCCTGGGGAGGCCGGTTACAAGGAGGTTACACGGGAGTGTGAAAAGGAAAAAATGGATGGGGCTCCCTACGCCTAGGAGTCCGGTCTTTTGCCTCGGTGTCTGGTTGCTGGACTTGACCTTTGACGGGTAGGTGCACGTCCTGTGTTGGGTTGGTGGAGGCGCAGGGCGACGGCTCGGTCCGTTCCTCCGGAAGCGGCGTACGCCTCTCAAGCAGGTCGTGCCGACGTCGGGTGTCACCTTCGGAACCGTTTTGGGAAGGTGCGTAGCGTCCCGTCCCTGCTCGATCGTGACGAACTGCTGCATCAGCCAGTTTAGGGGACCAGCAGAGGCCGGTTCTGACGATTTGACGTTTGCTTCTTGGTGAAGATGATCCGAGCTTGTTCGGGGCTGCCGATCGGTCCGACCCATTGGTCGGGAACCGAGCCTGGGTCGTCGTTGCCGCAGCTCGTGGGGCGCCGGTCCTGTAGCGCTTGGTCGGACTGCTTTCTGGGGCTGGCTTGGTCGGGAACCGAGCGCCCTCGCGTGGGCTGGTTGGTCGGAAGTCGTGGGCCTCCGAGCAGGGCTTCTTGCTTGAGGCCCAGGCGCGGTGGCGGCCCATATGCTTCTCCTGGGCCGCTGTGGATACCCATGCCCTGGGTATTCGTCAGAAGGAAGTAAAGCTAGGATTAGGAAGAAGTATGGGCAGGCAGGAGGAAGGCCAGGGGCGCGACGGCAGTGGCCGGCGCCGGCGCCAGGAGATGGCCAAGACCCCAACTCGGGTAGGAAGGAAGTAAGGGTCTGTTTGGTAGAGCTCCAGATCTTAATTTCACTTGAGATCTGAAACTTGTAGACTAAAATAAAGTGAGTTAAGTTTATATTTTGGTCTAAAATGTAAACAAGATGATCTATCTAAACACTCTTAGGGTGTGTTTGGGACAGCTCCAGCTCCACCAAAATCTGTGAAGTTGGTGGAGTAGGGTATTTCTAACTCCAAAAATTTGTAGAGCTGGAGCTGTGGGTACATTAAGAGTGTTTAGGTAGATCATCTTGTTTATATTTTAGACTAAAAATATAAACTTAATTTACTTTATTTTAGCCTATAAGTTTCACTCACGATCTGAGCTGGGATCTGGAGCTCTCCCAAACAGGGCCTTAATGTATTCACACCCACTCTCACGGATCTGGTGGAGCTAGGAATACCCAGCTCTACACTAGATCCACAAATCTAGTGGAGCTGGAGTTTTACCAAACACACCCTAAGTCTGAGAACGGGGAAAAATAGATGATGCTAGAAGAAGCACCATTCGGCTAGGAAGCAACTTGATAAATGAAGAGAGAGAGGAAAAGAAATAAGAAGAGAAGGAAAAGAAAGAAAAAAAATCAGAATTTTTCAAATGCGTAAAATTTGCTTTTTGATCGTAGAAAAATAATCGCAAAACTAAGTATGTACTAAAAGATGCATAAATCAACCCCAGCTAATAAATGGACCAGAAAATAAAATAAAGAGAAAACAAGAATCCATAACCATGCTTATTTTGACATCAATGTGTTTATTTGGAATATATGTGATATCATTGATGCATGGTAAAATGTTACTTTAATTAAAACCTAAATCAGTTGGTTGGATTAACTGCGGATGCAGTTGCGATTGTGATTGTTAACTCCACCGACCGGTGAAGTCAGCGTGAGTTAATAAATGATGGGTAGAGGGTGCCATGTTTGGTTTTGCCGGTAAGACCCTCTACATAAAAATATAATATAAGGTTAAAATAACTACATTTGGATAATGAGCCGTATTCAATCATATTAACCATAGTGTGTGGAAACAACCAGAAAAGGTTGTCCTATGATGATATTTGATCTCCACATTAGGTAAGCTTATGAATGTTCAGTTGGAATATATCGGATGCCCACTGAATGTACATTCTAATAACCTGTATTGGTTATTTGACGCTATATTTAAAGCCTGAATGAGTATCTCTGATTGTTGTGGCAAGGATCAACTGGTTCCCTCAATGTCTTAGTGCCTCTAATTTGGTAGGTGGTCTGGGGATATGAATACCTTGATTGTTATGGCGAGGTACAACTGGCCAACTCAGGTCATAGTGCCATTAAATCAGAAACGTACAACTGGAAGGGCCAGGGTTGGAGACTTCAAATGTTGAGTTCTCTATAGGTAAAGTGATACAAAATCTGCACAGGATATAAAACCATTAATTCATGGCTGTCTTCTAGATTGGAGGCAACGGAAGTTAATTATACCTCATATATAAGTGCTAGTAGGAATTTTATAAATAAAATTCGAAACACAAGATTTACTTAATAAACCTATTTTCGGTATTTGGTTTTGAGGAATAGTTTGGTGATATGTAACTAGTGTTGGTTCCAAGTAATAAAGCTCATAAATGCATAATTCGTATTAATGCTTACTAAGTACACCTTTGCACTTACCTTTGCCTACTCTCTCTTTTTCTTAGACTCTGATTGCTATGGATGCTCCAACGAAAAGTGGCTAGATGATCCTTCGAAGGGTGGCAATGAGGCTATACATTCGTTGCATACCGTAGCACCACGTACGCACGCTACTGCAAACAACTTTGGGTTATATCCTCTCGTCACAATAGTGTAAATGGGCCGAGTCTGGACCGACACGGCACGAAGCAGGCACAAAATGCAAATGAGCGATGCTCTGGCTCGTAAAGGGAGCCGAGCCAGGCCAGCCGGCCTGCGCAGACGACCGGCCAGCCAGCTCGACGTGGTTTAGATCCGAAGCACGATAGACCCGCACAGGTCCGACCTGGCATGACGCCCACCTATAGCTGCTGAAGTGCGGTTGGTACGTTGGTTGTTTGTGGCTCGTCTTCGCTCGCACCGCCCTAGCGGCGTGAGTGTACGCAAATGCATGTGTTCATCGCAGTTGTCGTGCTCTTGGCGTATCGAGCCCGCTCGCCAGCTCTTCGTTCCTGGTGATGGCGACTTCTGATCGTCACAAGAGTTTTTGGCCTGGCAGGAATTTCCTTGGAGAGAGCAGATATGGTTCGTTTTGGGCGCGCGCGTCCTTGCTTCATTCTGTGTCATTTTTTTTGGTAATCCAACTGTGTTTGTTTTAGTATGAGCACTACCATCTTATTCTTTCGACCGTGAAGTCGGGATCAAATCTACGTGCGTGGAAAAGGAGTTGCAAATTGAGTTGGTTCACAAATTGGCGTACGCAGTCCAGTGGCGGAGGACGGAATAAACTTAAGGTATGGCAAGTTTGAAAACGTAAGATTCAACCTCTAATGCAATATTTGAGTTCTTAGCTGCTGCAACCGGACAAAAAAAACGCTCAACACCATCATATCACCAAAACTTACGAGAACAGAAATAGAAAATGATTTTATACCGACTTTGTCCTGTAAATAAACTCCAGATTGCGTTGTGTACATGTCGTTTGGGCGTTGGCCTTGCCCTTTCCCTTTCAATCTATTTTTACTTAATTACTTCACTCTTGTTTTTTAACCGTCCAACCATTTACTAATCAATTGAGTGGAAAACAACTAAATAAAATAACAAACAAGCAATTGGGTAAATCGTAAACAACTGCGCCATGTGAATGTGGCATGTGCTAATACTAATCAGAATAACTTAATGGCCAAATGCAGCACGGTGGGCGCCTGGTAGGGGTGGAAACGAGCTGAGCCGAGCCAGGCTCGGCTCGGCTCCAGGCTCGGCTCGGTTATTCGGCGAGCCTGAAGAGCCGGCTCGGCTCGGCTCGCCCCTAGCTCGCGAGCCGGCTCGTTGGCTCGCCGAGCCAGAGATTCAACAGTGACCAAAAATTTGCAATTCTGCTATCTCCTGTGGAACTTCCTCAGTCAAGTTGTTATTGCTTAAATCTAGTATCTCCAACATTGCAAGGCCACTCATTTCCTTAGGCATTGGTTCATTTTTGTTATTAAGGATTGAAATCAATAATTGTCGGTTGGTTAGATATACACACTTTAGATGTCGTAACTAATAATGGTAATGACATTAGACAAATCATCAACCACATAGAATCATCTACTTATCTAGTACTATTTAGCACATTGCAAGAAAATCAATTATCAAACTACCAATATAATGTTGTGCATGCATCATCAAGGGTTCAAGAATTCAAAATTCAGAAGGTATTGCTTAAGGTTTTGCTCATATGGGCTAATTGGGCCGAGCCAACGAGCCGGCTCGCTAAAAAACCGAGCCACAAAAATCGGCTCGGCTCGGGCTCGCTCCGAGCCGCGAGCCTGACCGAGCCGAGCCGAGCCGAGCCTGGCCGAGCCCGAGCCGAGCTGCGAGCCGCGAGCCAAATTTCCAGCCCTAGCGCCTGGCCGCCATGCTTGGGCCACTTACGTAGGGTGCATGAGAGACACGCTGTTGCTCAGTGCCTACCAGATCAGCGGATCGCCAATGATAACTCGACGTCAGCGCCCTTGGTTGACTTCGATTCGACGACGACGGTTCGTCTCTCGCCGTCTCGCTGCCCATTCCGCAAAATTTGAATAGCGAATGCGGATGCGTCAGTACAATACAAGCACCGGGCTAGATCTTTGAGATACGGTCTCGACTCTCAACAATGGACGCAGGATGGCGGTCAGCCGACGAGGACAAAAAAACGATTCGTCGCTGGGTTTTTCACCGCGGAATCGAGGTATGGCGAGCGCCACACCTCGCCATACCTGGTGCTCCGCCCCTGACGCAGTCTGAGGGGAAAAAATTTCAGCTATATTTCTTTATTGTCAATATGTAACCTCGTCATTCGTCTGATCGTCTATGAGATTTTAGCAGACTCGTTCGCCAGACTATCGACGATCAAACGCCCATTGATGTCTAGTAGCAAACCCACAGAACATGTTAGTAAGTACGTGCTATGCATAGGTTGGGGGCTTGGGGCTTATACTAGAATCATGATTTTGTAAAAATATGTGCTGCAGCTTATGTCCAAGCTTCAGTTTTACTACACTGCCATAACTTCGGCAACCTAAGCAGATCTGTCCCAACTCGAAGCATGCACCGTCCAATGTATTTTGACCGCTAAAACCCCAGAACAGTTTGCTCTTCCAAATCCCTTGTGAACATTTCTCCTCCTTTTTTTTTTGGGGGGACCCGCGGCAAAATCTCTTGTACGCAGTACAGAGTACACCATGAAACGGTAAGCTATTCACAGTGCATTGTATCTTGTCACAATATCCAAAGTTACCGTGTCATATGATATTGTAGAAGATACAACTATCCAAATGCATGGTATCCTGGATTGTTTCTTAGTCCCCACAAGATAATTAAATGCTAGATGTATACGAGAGTATGAATTGTGGGCCACTTAGATGATTCAAGTTTCAATGTCTATGATTTCGTGTCTAAGTGGTATCTTTATCAAGATACAGCTTTCTTCTCTCTCTCATAACTCTCTTGCCACATCATCAAAAATACTTATATGACATACATTAAATTGGTATGTTACCATGCCTTTAGGAATAGCCTAAGTGGATGGACACGATGCAAAATTGCAAACGCAGCGGGTTCCTAGGGATGGCAAAATACCCATGGGTGCAGGTACTCATGTACCCGACCGATGGGTCCGGTCCGGTCCAAATTTGGACCCACGGGTATATTATTTTGGGTCGGGTTCGGATGCAGGTGCAGGTGCGATTTTGGACCCGTGGGTACCCAGACCCAGACCCGAATGCATGCTGGCGATTTGAAGTTCAAAGCAGATCCACTCAAATATGCAGCAGACGCGAGCGGAAAAGCAAGCAGGCTGCCCTACGACGCCTGGCCCAACTGGAAAAAGCATGTCGAGGGTGTTCTGTTTTGTCCCACATCGGTAGTCGATGAGGCGTCTGCGGGAGGCGAGCTTAAGATCTTGGATTCGTGCGTCGCTTAATCTCATCTTGGCGCTAGGGCAATGGACTCGCTACCAAGGCCAGCCAGTGGTGTGGTGGACTACTAAAAAATTGACAGAATGGTTAGTTGGATGGGCTTCATGAAAAATCCTAAATCTTTTGGGTGTGTTGGGCTCTACTCGTGAGCCGGGCCTAGAAGAAAGGTCCTCGTGGCCCACCGAGTAAAACTCGGTGACTCGATGTAGTTGCACAAGTCCGGGCTCCCAAAGACACTAATATCAAGATTGCATAATCTTTGAGTCAAATGTGGTCCGGGTACCCATTGGAGTGCAGGTCCGAGTTTGGACCCGTGATTGATTTGGATCTGGTTGGGTCCAAATTTGGTCTCGGTCGGGTCCACGGAGGTGGACCCGAGATACCGGACCGTTGCCATCCCCTGAGTTCCTTTCCGTCCAACGGTGTTTTCCTCAGTCGGATCCCTCCTCTCCTTCTGCCACGCCTCCTGTCCCTGCTAATGCGTCCACTGCGCCGATCTGTTGCTCTGCTCGTCCTGTTGCCGCTTTGCACGCCGCCGTGACCCGTGAGGCCGTGACCGCGACTAGCTCCGGAAGCCATTTTTATCCGTTCGCCTTTTCTTTTCATGTTTGGTCTTGTTTCGATTAACGGTAGATATGGTTAGGGGTGGCAATGGGGGCATTCTCCTCCGGGGAGTGCCTCCCCGTCTCCGTCCCCGCGATGTAAAATTTTCTCTGTCTCCGTCCCCGTTCCCCGTCTCGAGGAAGAAAATCCTCCATCCCCATCCTCGTTCGGGTATCGGGGCCCCGTCGGGGATCCATCCCCGCGAAAATTTCACACAAGAAAAGAGCTCTTATAGCCATTTTAACTCTAAAATCATATCAACAGACAAGGAAAAAAAGAATGCATTAGAGAATATGTTTGAAGATTATGTTGTCCCGTTTATGAAAATGTGAATATGATGGTCTAGAGAATATGTTTGTAATTTAATAACTAAATTGGACTAAACTAAATTTGGATCCTCAACGGGTCCCTCATGGGAAAAATTCTGCCCCTCGTCCCTCGCCATCCCGAAGGGAATAATTTTCCCCGTTTTCATCCCCACGGGAGACGATTTCTTCCCATACCCGTCCCCCCCTAATAGAGAAATTCCCCGCCGGGGATCGAGGAACGGGTCCCCATTGCCACCCCTAGATATGGTGCCTCTCTACCCGAACAGATGGACCTACCATACTCCGATAGGTGATATGTATCTTCGGACGTTTATTTTATAGTCGAGAAGAGAGTTAGATTTACAATTTCGTTTAGATAAAAGCTAAAAATGCAAAAAAAAAAAGAAGAAGAAGTAAAAAGACCAAATAGACAGGAGCGTTTTTTTTAACAGCGCTGTCGCGTTTACGATCACGGCCGCGACTGGCTTTACAGGTTGTGGATGTGGTGTTAAGGCATTGTTCTTTAATAAACTTTTGCCTGTCAATGTGCACTTGTGTGAGTTTATGAACGACAAGGACAGTTTTCGTCCATGGCATCTTCCCAACACAAGAAATAAAGTGCATCAGTTCGCGTGGTGGCGGTGATGCTGATGCTGGTTCACAGGATTGCTATGGCCAAAATCCACTAGAGCAAAAGGATGTCAATTAGATCAGCTCACCAGCTTGCATGCAATCGCTAGCCCTTGATTTGGCACGAGTCTAGAAGCATGAAGTGGATTTGGTGGCTTCGATTGATTGCTTTCTCGCGTCATCGACCGAGGGCTGATTAGCGTAATCAAAACCGCCCTTACCTCACCGCCTTGTGGTTCATCTCTACCAACCACTGTTCGTTTATGACGCTATAGGATTATGAGTGTTTTTGGTACTCCAGAATTCTGCAACATGGAGCTGAAAGTTGCAAGTAATCCAGCGCAACGTCAGTTTTGTTTAACTGCAAAGCCAGCGAAGTGTCGAAACCGATGGCTCCCACAAATCATAAATGGGTGATGCATGACGTTACAAAATATTTATCCTTTCGTTTTCTTTTGTTTACGTTTTCCAGCGAGAGCGACATGCGTGAATACGATATTGGGCGCTTCATGATGCTCCTGAATGCAATTCCTGAAATATTTTTCAGTATAGTCTTTCCGCCTTGAAGCTTCCAATATCATTACTAGTTGTGTGACGAATACTCGGTAACAATGAACTGTGAGAGTAGAGGCGATACCATGAAAGGAGAGGACAAGTTTTCCGCTCTTGTTTTTGGACCTAAGGTAGGTGCATTTGCAGCAGGCCGAGCAGAAGCGTTCAACTCTCAAGAACGCGCGGCCCAACTCAAACCGCAAAGCAGAAATCAGGCCCATCCTATCATGTCTCAGATGAACAAAACCCCAGTCAAAACGAAAACATTTTTTTAGTCTATCCAAGATGCCACGGACCACGTCACTACAGCCCCACCTAGCATAGAAGAAATAAAAAAGGAATCAATCCACGTCACCGCCCACTCGGCCGGGCCCACGCCACCGAAAAGGCCAAACATTTCCGGCCCCACGCTGTCAGCGACAACCCCTCACGTGGCACGGCCTCACTTCTTCCCCGGCTCGCGCTCGGCATCTCCGCCCCGTCTCTCTGTCTCTCTATCTCTCTCTCTAGTCTCAAGTGCGGTAGTGCCGTACCTACCCCCGCCGGCCGCCGCACCACACCAGATACCAGTCACAGCACGGCCTTGCCCGACGCGGCCATGCCGCCGCCCCACGACAACGACGACTCGTCCGAGCAGACACCACTCATCCCCACCCTGCCTCCTCCGCCCCGCCGTGCCACCGCGAGGCTCCACCCGCTCCCCTTCCTCATCGCCGCGGCCTTCGCCGCCTCCTACCACCTCCTCGTCGCGCCGGCCCCGTCGTACTACCACTCCCTCTTCCTTTCCCTCGGCTCCAACGACACCGCCGCCGCTCACCTCCGCGCGCTCACCCTCCGCCCCCACGTCGCGGGCACCGAGGCCAACTCGCTCGCCGCCGCGCACGTCGTCTCCGCACTCTCCTCCCTCTCCTTCCCCACCCGCGTCACGCCCTACTCCGTCCTCCTCTCCTACCCCGTCCGCCGCTCGCTCTCCCTCTCCGCACCCGGCCGCGCCACTGCCTCTTTCACCATGGTGCAGGAAACCTACCCCGGCGACCCCTACGCCGCGGTCTCCGCGGAGGCCGTCCCTACCTTCCTCGCCTACACGGCATCCGGCTCAGTTGCCGCCGAGGCCGTCTACGCCAACTACGGCCGCTCGGAGGACTTCGCCTACCTCGCCTCCCGCGGCGTAAACGTCACGGGTAAAGTCGTCATCGCGCGCTACGGCAAGGTGTACCGTGGCGACATCGTGATAAACGCCCGCGACGCTGGTGCCGCGGCGGCGGTGATATACACCGACGCCAAGGACTACGCGGCGGGGAAGGCCTTCCCGGATGGGCCGTGGATGCCGCCAACCGGTGTGCAAGTGGGGAGCACTTTCAAGGGTGCGGGGGACCCCACGACGCCGATGTGGGCTTCGTCTGAGGGGTGCGAGCGCGTGAGCGTCGCGGAGGCGATGGCAACCGATGACATGCCCGGGATACCCGCGCTGCCGGTGTCGGGAAGGGATGGGGAGGAGATACTACGGTTCATCGGCGGAGATGTCGCGCCCGAGGATTGGCAAGGCGGCGATAGCGCGCCGGTTTACCGGCTCGGGCCCGGGCCGGCCGTACTCAATCTGACTTGCATAGTAAGTTTTTTTTTTTTGGAGTTCGACTTATGCTATCGAATTGTTGGAGCGGAAAGGTGAGATATTCTTTTGCTCTTTGTGGTTCGAGATAGTGATACTTGGGTGTCTCTCTTTGTAGGGGAATGAGACGATGGCTACTATTCAGAATGTCATTTCGGTGATTGAAGGGCAACAAGAACCTGAAAGGTATACTCTCCACGTTTCTGGTTCGAATGATCAGTATCCCCAAACCACCCACCATGCACCTTACTCGGTCCCCCGCGGCCCCACCCAACCTCCTACTCTCGGCAGCTCTGTGCCCTCTGGCTCTAAGTTGAATCCGTATCATAAGCCACGCTGCCACAGTGTGAAGACCGTAGATAAAAATTCAATACAATTGTAAGGACATTGTTCATTTCGAATTGAACTACAGAAACTAAGTTGCATTTCATTCGTGAGTAGTTAATTAGATATTTCTCGGGTTCCAATTCCAAAACAGACGCCAAGAACCACCTTACGATAGATTCTGATATGAGCACATGCACATTCATGTATAAGTATTTCGACTTTACTAGCACTGATGAATTTGCAAGTAAAAAAGAAGTACATACCAAGTAAGATAATCATCACACACATACAGATATGTAATCCTCGGTAATCATCGTGATGCATGGACATTTGGGGCAGTTGACCCGAACAGTGGAACGGCAGCCTTGCTTGAGGTATGCCATATTTGGTTGCCCTATTGTCTTATTATTATTATTATTGTACTTATGATTCGGTGCAATTTGTTTGCTGGTTAACTGCCATTGAATGTAGCTAGCTCAAAGGTTGTCTCAGCTACAAAAGAAGGGCTGGAGACCTCGACGGACCATCATCTTGTGTAACTGGGATGCAGAAGAGTACGGACTGGTCTCTCTCTCCCCTCTCCTCTCTCCAGCAACTATCAAGCAATTCACCTGTCCTTTTGTACTGATTTCTTTTTAAAAATTGCAGATAGGATCCACTGAATGGGTTGAAGAGAACAGGGCAATGCTAACTTCAAGAACTGTTGCTTACTTGAATGTTGATTCTGCAGTTTCTGGTCCTGGATTTGGCGCATCAGCCACTCCTCAACTTGATGAGTTGCTTAAAGAAGCAAGCAAACAGGTATCCTAGTATGAAATAAATATTTGGTTCAGTTAATAGAAAAAGATACGTATTATGTGACCAAAAATTACGAGTGAACTTAATTGCATGGCTTGTGCAGTTATGCCAAGGGGGCAGTCCAGCAACTAATTTACAATCAGAATAAATTCTGTTTCTATTTAGCATATGCTACAATTTGTTTTGTTGTTACTCATTACCATTACTTGTGGAACAAGCAATAGTTTACTTCATGATGTAATTGTTGTCAATGCGAATATCTATTAACTATGATTAAAAATTAAATAATGAACTTGTTTTGTCCCCATCAACTCCACTGGCTTGCTAAAATATTCTGCATTTTGTTTCTTTCTGAGGAAGGTTCAAAATCCTGATAATGGGACACAAAGTCTGTATGACTGGTGGATGGCTTCTGATAGTTCTCCATTGGTAAGTACTTAATGTTTAACTAATGCTGTTTGTCGTTGATACGGGATCGGACATTAAACTTGCAGGCACCCCCGGTCGGATACGTCGACCGCCGAGGATGCAAGGGGGAGACTTAACGAGAATCACACACAAGAACCATATGAATTTATTGCATGTGTGGAGTTACAAGTGGCCTCCCCCTCCCCATTTATAAGGGGTCTTATTTGTAGAGGGGAGAGGAAAGCATCCGAAGTCACATTTTTGCCCTCAGATCTTAGCTCGCGTCAAGGGGTACTTTCTGTTGAAGTATAAGTAAATTGCCCACCTTTCCTCATCAGCTTAAGCTTTTGGGTGAACTGGCTGGTGCATGCAACTCAATATGTTATCAGAGCCAAGAGGTCTCGAGTTCAAGACCCGGTTGACGCAATTTTTTTAAAAAAATTGCGATCCATTTCTATTCCACGTCCTAGTCCCGAGGAGCCTCGCACGTGAGGGAGTGTTGAAGTATAAGTGAATTGCCCACCTTTCCTCATTACTTAAGCTTTTGGGTGAATTGGCTGGTGCATGCAACTCAATATGGTATCAGAGCCAAGAGGTCTCGAGTTCAAGACCCAATTGGCGCAATTTTAAAAAAAATAATTGCAGTCCATTTCTATTCCACGTCCTAGGCTTGAGGGAGCCTGTACGTGAGGGGGAGTGTTGAAGTATAAGTGAATTGCCCACCTTTCCTCATCAACTTAAGCTTTTGGGTGAACTGGCTGGTGCATGCAACTCAATACTTTCATCCATTGTGCCAAGTCCCACCACTTCCTAGATTCGCAACGTTGTTAGCCTTCCTTCTACGCGGGTGTTGATGGGACCTCGATGCGTTGCTACCTTGGCCTCATCCGGGGTGGATCCCCCGATGTGCCACGCCTCACCGAGGTTGGCCTTGGACCTCATCCGGGGTGAATCCCCCGATGTGCCAAGCCTCGCCGAAGTTGGTCTTCGGATCTCATCTGGGTTTGTTCCTCGGATCTCGTTCGGTGTAGATCCCCTGATGTGCCACACCTTGCTGAAGTTGTCGTGGCACACTTTAGCGTGCATTACCTTGGCAAAGTTATTGTCGGGTCGTGGTAGCACGGGGACCCTCCCCAACACTGTTGCTTTCTTGGTATACAAGCTTGTTCTATCACTATTTTGAGCACTTGGCATGTAAAGGGAAGAAATTATGTATAACCTAGACCTAGTTTTACTTCCTTTTGTTCGAAGTTCAGGTGTGTGATGCTTTTGCTATATTAGAAGCAAATTTAAGATTTCTGATAAATTTTAAGAGTTCTGATGAATTTTAAGAGTTCTGATGAGTCACTTATGTATTAAGTTTGGAAGGTTAGGAGGGGGAGGATCAGATTATTCTGCCTTTGTTCAACACATCGGCATTCCTTCTGTTGACATGTCCATTGGGTCAGGTTTGTTCTATGTTTCTTATCTACCTACTTTCGTTAAATTACCCTCCTTGAAATGATGTGCTGTACTGTTAGTTGCATTGCTCCTTGAAGAACAAGAATTTTTTGTTGGATTGAATCAAATAAGAGTGTTATTTGTTTGCAGGATATGCAGTCTACCATAGCTTGTATGATGACTTCATATGGATGGAAAAGTTTGGAGATCCCTTGTTCCGCAGGCATGTCGCAGGTACCCTATGTCCTACCTACACTGTACTACTAATGCACGTTTGGCGTGCCAGCTGGTCTGCCCATTGGCGATGCATGTTATGGCATTTTTACGTGCTTGCTTCTTCAACTGCTGGAGGGAAAAGAAACATAGCAAACATTGAAGCATTTTCTATATTGCTCGGATTCGAGATTTATAGTTCTCTGTGCAATTTTCTTTAGATCTTGTTTACTTTCTGGTCATATTATAAGATGGATCTTTTGTGCTTGCATAAAACTCCAAGGTATTGTCCTAGTGCACATATGTTGAGATACTCCATTGTCTTTATAAAATGAAGTATGCGTGTAAAAATGTGAGAAAAAATTTACTGCATGGTCTGTCATCCACTTCTGCTTTAGTTGATCATCAAAAATGGGTCGTGTTAAATTCTGTTGCATTTGTAAAACACTTGTATAAGTCCAGCAAAATCTCAAGTTAACATCATCTTTCCTTGAAGTGGCAAGCATGTGGGGACTTGTTGCTTTGAGGCTTTCAGATGAGGAGATCCTACCCTTCAACTACAGCTCTTATGCTGCAGAGCTTGAGGTAACTTGTCCATCAGAACTCTTTGACAAATTATGGATAAACTTGTTTCAGAACTGCGATCATCTATCTGTAATGAGAAGTCGGTTTAGAGGATCATGGCATGTACTTTTGATTAGCAGAATGGTGCGATGGATATAAATGAAAGCATACTGGGAATGCCTGTCAGCTTATCTCCCCTGCAGAAGTCAATCAAAGAGTTCAAAAGAGCAGTTCTAAAAGTGGATTCTGAACTGAAGGTATCTGGTGTTTCCGATTGCTGCATGCTGTTGCCTGATCATAGTTTCAACTTTTTTTTTTGATGGGTTCATTAGGCTCTACAAACATGGAAAGTTTGGCCCCCCTGGAGAAACAATCCCTTGAAGGTAAGAGATCTCAATGACCGGTTGATGATGACTGAACGGGCATTCACAGAACGAGAAGGACTGTTTGGAAGACCGTGGTACAAACACCTGGTAAATTTGTGTGGTTTCTGAAAAGTATTGTTAGCAGTTCATCATGTAGCTGTGCTCACAGAACAAAATCACAGATTTATGGACCTTCGCTGCACGACGACTATGGAGCTCAAGTGTATCCAGGTGTCGATGATGCCATTCAGACGGCAAAGAGAACAAATAATTCTGAGTCCTGGCAATCTGTACAGCATGAGATTCACAGGGTTTCTAGAGTCATCAACCAGGCTGCGTTGGTCCTTAGTGGAGGGTTGACATGAAAGTTTCTGTTATGTTGATGCGGTCAACCATCGTACAGTACTGCATTCCACACAGTTTCTAGTTGCAACAATATTTTGCCAGTGGCTGTAAGTTGGCGCAGCCGCAGCCTGCAGGACTACGCTGAACGGTAGGGCACTGAATTGAAGGTTGTGTACTAATGAGAATGTTTTATGTGGGTTATACTGTTCTGCAATGGTGATTGCCGCTGGGGCGCTGCCGGGCGTGAACAGTGAACCGGTGACTCGGGGATGTTCATAAGCTTTTGCAATTTTGCCATTCCAGCCAAAATAGCAAATACGTAAGGTCTACCGTTATCTGAGTGTGTGAGCATTCATATAGACACTACATCACATCTGCAGGCGTCCTTACCTCTTAGGAGAAATATGTGAAGTGGTTTTTGTTATGCACTCTTTGTTTTTGCTTAGCTCAAAGCGTACGGAATGCAAGTGACCATGTAGAAACTTTCATGCGTCTGTTGTCGAAATTCCTTGCGGCATAGACTCGGAGTTAACTTTGAAGAAATAATTGTAAATTGACAGAGGACACGGAATTTTGACATACTTTGAAGAAACAATTCGTTTACAGTCGCCATTAATGGATTGTCAAACTTTTTTCTGGACAACTAAAACAAAAGGCTAATTTGAGTATCATCAAACAAACTAAAATACGTTCTCGTCGAATTGGAGAATGGAGAACTCTTATCTATGCGGAAGGCCAACTAGTGCAAGAATATTAGTATGGAGCCTAAAGTAAGCAAAGCTCGAGCGAAAAGTTTCAACCTCGTAGTTTTTGTGAAATATTCCGGCAAAAAAATTTGTTTCTTTTGAGATCATTACCAGTAAAACCAAAGCATGTCCACTGTAATTACACATGTAGTTTTAAAGTAAAACTAGCAAGGTAGCCTGTGCACTTACACATGCATCATTTTTAACATATATTTCAATGATTTGGTAATATATATGCGATTTTGCTTTTTCAAAAATAAATCATTGCAGAACTCCATTTGTGATATTTTCATATTATATGAGAGAACATACTCCATTTCCTAATATTTGTCATATGAGACTAAAACTTTCTTCCTTAAATACTTACATAGCAAAACAGTAAATGTAGCACAACATAACTTTTTCATTTATACCATCATCTCTCAATTTCATTGTTGCAATGCTTGTCTCTTTTTTTTTAGTAATTCTTTTAGTGCACATCCCATTGCTTATGCTAGCATAGCTAGGTGAATACATGTCGATATATCATCCTCTTAATCTCTCCATTCCGTGAAGGCCCACCAAATAAAGAATCAAAATATTTTCTTTTTTCCTTTAAGATTTTTTAGCATATTCTATATGTTCTTTGCAATGGTAAAAAAATCTGGCTTCGACTGTATTACATAATAATTAAGAATATATATATATACACACACACAAATAAATTTCCTTTCCTTATTTTTTTTTTTCAAATTAGCATATTTCTAAAGTTTTAATTCTGAATAAAACCAAAATTTATATTTTTCACTTAGTATGGAATTAAAACAATCCTTAAATTCCATTTCTTTTTATTTTTTTCTTAGTTTTGTTGTTATTTTTATTTAATTTTGAATTTTAGGTTTTAATTTAATGTTCGTATGAAAATCAAATGGATATTTTTTATTATGAATTTTTGTTAATTTTTATTGTATTTGGTGTGAACTTTTTCTTTTAGTCTAAACCATTATAACTCGAGTATGCTAGGTAGACCATTAGATATTTTTCTCAAAGAATAATACTCAATGGCTACTATAGTTCAATTTATTTAGGATCCATCATTTTTTTATCCTGAATCTATGTTAATTCTCATTCTCATTTTTTTATTTAATTTAGCATCCATTTTATGTTACAATTCATATACAAATCCAATTGCTAAATTTTCTCTAATTTTTCTTCCGAATTTAATCTATGCATAGGTTTTAATTTGGAGTTCATATGAAAGTTAAATGGCTAATTACCTTTTATCTTTTTATTTCTTAATTCTATTAGTTTTCCTTGAACTTGATACGAACTCTTTCTTCTGATCTAAGCTATTAGTGTTAGTGATATAAATAAAAATAACTTGTGATATTCAAGGCACCTCCTTCATTTTTAGTGCAAGAAAATATCACAATAACCCGAAAAAGAAAAATTCTAGAAATTTTCATATTAATTGAAAAAA
Organism: Guadua angustifolia; assembly: GCA_036346375.1. Taxonomy (NCBI): domain Eukaryota; kingdom Viridiplantae; phylum Streptophyta; class Magnoliopsida; order Poales; family Poaceae; genus Guadua; species Guadua angustifolia. The sequence continues at coordinate 85,354 of JAYEVE010001291.1, forward strand.
GGTAAGGGTGTTACCCACTTATTTTGGTGGAGCCATATTATAACGGTGCAGGTTAATCATATATAAATATTAGAGTATTATAACAATTACAGTTGTATTTCAATTATAGGAAGTAAAGTTGTGTATTAAAGATAATTATATCATAATATCTAGCCGTATTGTTGTGAGGGGGTAAATATGCTAGTTTAATTTGAACCGAACGATACACATGATGTAATTTGATATTCATGAATAATTATGCATAGTTGTACTTATTGCATAAAGATGTTTTGCTTGTGATGAAATTGGAGAATGGTGGTAGCGAAATCAAATGTGGTCACCAATGTCTTAAAGGTATTATACACTTTTTTTCGTGACTCTTATTTTTAATCCTATCATGTACCTTTTGTTTAACCTAAGCTATAAATTCGATCTCAATCTTGTGTTCCCTAGCCTGTGCCGAATGAAGCCCTCATTGTTGAGCAAAGGCCAGCTGCCGTGTAGACTATAGAGCACACCTCCTATCACCCTCCTTTGCTTGTTGTCGTAAGTTACAATATTGCACCTTGTCACACAAGTGAGCAGATAAGGTCCAGTTCGGGTCCATGAAGATGTAGATGCTCGTCTTCAACCTGGACGCTTGGCTAGGCCACGGACCTTGTTGACCGTGAGACTACAAAGGATGGCTAGCAACAATAGTAATCGAATTGGCATGAGTATGAATGAATGTGATTCGTTTTGATTTGTTCCAAACTGAATTAGTAATCGGAGTTATTTCAGTGATTATAGAAAAAAACATGATAATACATCCTCAATTTGATGAAAGACATGTTCTTTACATCATAACACAACCATCCTCAATTTCATGAAAGACATGTTCTTTACATCATAACACAATGATCAAATTATTATCTCTGTGAGGGCAATTGTCCTAATTCGGTTGCAACCAATACTTGATTTAATTGAGAGAGGCGTAGATCTTGGACTTCAGGGTGGTGGCACTCGAGTCCAGTGTCATGGCAATGTGGATCATCGACGCATCTATGCACATCGTGCCCGTTGGAGACCCTAATGTCTCCTAGAACTTTAGCAGCTCCACACCGATGGCCCAAGCTGTGGCTGCCATGACAAGGATGGATGTTGGCGGTTGGATTAACAATATGTAGTTAATTTCTTTTTTACTGTATTTAGCATGACCATTTCTTTTAATCTAAGCTGTTATAACTCAGGTTTGCAAGATAGACGGTTAGTGCTTTTTCTTTAAATAATAGCATCCAATGGCCAGTATAGTTCAAGTTAATTAGGGTCAACCAAATTAAGGGTCAGATGTTTTGCTTTTTTGAGAATTTATAGTATATTCCTATTTTTAATAAAAGATTTGATGGCGATTGTAATTAGGGTCCACCAGATTAAGAGCCAGATGTTTTGCTTTTTGTGAGAATTTCTAGCTATTTCTCTTTTTTCTTAGCTACTCTTTAAATAATAACATCTAATGGCTAATATAGTTCAAGTTAATTAGGGTCCATCAAATTAAGGGTGAGATGCTTTGCTTTTTTTTTTGAGAATTTATAGTATATTCCTATTTTTAATAAAAGATCCGATGGCTATTGTAAATAGGGTCCATTGCCAGATGTTTTGCTTTCTTATGAGATTTTCTAGTTATTTCACTTTTTTCTTAGCGACTCTCATGAGTTTTTAATATATAATAGATATGTAGTACCTGAAATGAAACCCAATTCTTAATAGCACCAAGGTAATTCCCAAGGTGCATCAATCGTGTTGGCTGCACACCAGAAACTACTCTTTTCCTGCAGTGGGTAACATCTATCCCCGTACTAATTATGCAGTCTGAGAAAACTTCCACGTTAATCAGAAAGATTTGGCCATCTATTTGTTGGGCCAGAGTTATAATGGTTTAGATTTAAAAAAAGAGTCCATATCAAGTACAATATAAATTAAGAAAAATTTGGAATGAAAAATTAAAGAAATAATTAGGCACTCTGAAAAAGCTCCCGCGTTAACCAGAAAGATCTGGCCATATATTTGTTGGGCCCAAGTTATAACGGTTTAGATTAAAAAAAGAGTCCATGTCAAGTACATATTAATTAAGAAAAGTTCAGAATAAAAAATTAAAGAAATTAGTAATCTGACTTCCATACTATTTTCAAAGTAAATTTGTAAATAAATAAAATTCAAAATAATAATTAAATAAAATTAGCAAATTAAAATAATGAGTCTATCTCAAGTACAAGCCAAATTAAGTAAACTAAAATTTAGAATAAAAATAAAGAAAAATTAGTGATCCGACTTCCTTGTGATTTTCAAAGTAAATACATAAATATCATAAAATTGGAATAATAATTAAACAAAATTAGCAAATTAAAACAATTAGTCTATCTCAAGTACAAGTCAAATTAAGTAAAATTTTGAATAAAAATAAAATAAAATAATCAATTAAATTTTCATACAAATTCCAAAGTAAACACTAACATTAAATTTAAAATAGTAATAAATAAAAATATAAATTTTCATAGAATTCCAATCTAAAACTAAAAAATCCACCCCATATATGAAAAATATGCAAACTCTCAATAATAATTACTCAATCCGCTCAACTTTATAAGGTTCTCTTGGCACTATGAACAAGATAAATAACTAAAAGTTAGAATAATAATTAAAATTAACAAATCAAAACAATAAGTCTATCTCAAGTGCAAGGCCAATTAAGTAAAATTTGAAATAAAATAAAATAAAATAATATAATTTGATTTTCATACAAACTCTAAGTAAACCCTAACACATTTTAATTTTGAAGTTTAAATTTTAAAGTGCATTACAACACTACGGGGAACACATCTACAATTTATATGGTATTTTTCCGTATTGGTTTGTTAACTAAACCGATAGGGGTTTTCAGAATCCTAATTAAAATGACAAAATTAGATACATAAGACTGTATTTGGTTGACGTTTGCCAAATCACTTGCTAGTAAATTGCAGATGTATCCATTTGCTTGGAAAACACTGTGATATCCAAAGCAAATGGGCACGACTTTTATATAGGCTACGAAAAGTATCCGTCACTAAATGAATTTCTTTTAGATTATAATAAAAGGTGTATCTTTATTCTTTACGTACCGCATTCACACCATAGCACATGTGTATTTGCATCATACGAAAACATATACTAGATCTAAAGCAGAGGTTGCTAAATAGATTCAAATTTATCTAGTACTATCCTACCGTGGGTGCATCAATTCGAAACGGTCGGGTTTAGGAATAGCAGTTTTACCTATAGATTTAAATACCCGATCCGATAAGGATGGACACGGGTAGCACTTTAAACTCATAGGTTTTCTGATTTAGATATCTGATAAAGACACATGATAGGTGTGGGTATTAATTTGTACCTATAGGTACCTGATGGATATTTTATGACATGTGAGCCCCACTTTTTATAAGATATATATTAGAAAATTAAAACCGTAGCTACCTAAATGAGAAGTTAAGACACATAAGGTCTTAAAAGGTAATACTATGTTCAAAATTTGTTGAGCATATATCATGCTCTGAATTTATTTTGCATATATCATACTCTGAATTTGTTATGTATATATCATGCTCTTTCTTTTAGACAATGTTCTATTATGTGTTGGCATCTCTGCTATCACTATAGTCATAAGTGTTAAGTGTATGCTACGTGGATCGAAGTTAAATGCGTGTCAATTGAGTTTTCTATCTTATCTTAACCATTGAATGAGCTTACATATTACTATCCCACATTTTACTCTAATGCTTATCATCTTGTTCATCGAAACCAAATACAATATCTATGAAAACACATTTGTTTCTATGAAAACACTATAGAATGGTGTAGTATTTGTCATCAAATATCTTATATATACTCACCGAACTTGTAGTATCATTGGTCACCTATAAGCTATCATTATGTCTCGATTAAATAAAATAAACCGACGTATCATTGGTCACCTATAGTCCATGTTAACTCTCTGCTTTCAAGATGACTGTTACCCATAGGTACCCATTGGGTTTAGATATGAGCACGATCTGTGATCCGATAAATCTAATATATTTAAATAAACAACATGATTTTAATTTTAAATAGCCAATAGTTATACTCAGATATACCTACCCGATTGCTATTCTTATTTGGGCTGCCCGCCAAGGGCGCATATGTGAAGGAGCATAGTAGCGTCTTTACGTGGTCGATGATTCTGCGGTGCTTGCCAAATATGAGCTAAGTGTAGTGGCCTATTTAAAAGATGGCCCTATTGAGATTCGGTCCCGGGACTAGGGATGGCAGGCGGGTATGGACGGTACACTTCCGCAGACTCGAACCGAAACCGAAATTCATACCGAACCCGAACCCGAAATCTCTCACGGGTACATACCCACGTCCATACCCGAACCCGAACGGGTACCCGAACCCGAAATTAAATTCACCTCACAATCAAATTTTCAACCATCAATTGTCAATCAATTCATTTGTAATTTCTATGTTTAAAGAAAAAATATATGGTGTATATAATCATGAAAGTTACCGTATCTTACATCTCGAACGATGCTTGAAAATCTTTAATTAACCTTCCATTATTTTTAATTTATATTAATTAATTCGGGTACCCATGGGTACCCACGGGTGCAGAACCGAACCCGAACCCGAACCCGAACCCAAATCCGAACCCAAAATTTGAAACCCGCGGGTCTGAAATCAAACCCATATCCGAACCCATCGGGTCGGGCACCCACGGGTAATTTTGCCATCCCTACCCAGGACCGCCACTCTGCGGAAGCAAAGACATGAAAAACGGCCCTTTATGGGCCTTTCCTTTTGCGCCCAAATATGTACCTCGGCGGCGCGCCGCTCACGGACGACGGACCTCCCGGTCGCGGCCGCCTGATTTTTTATTTATTTAATATTTATTTTTAATCGTTTTTTCAGAACTAGGCGGCGTGGCAAAAAAATTTCAAATGTACCCGCCCGTCGCCCCAGCCAAGGGCGATCGCCTCGTACGCGTGCGATGGCTGGGTGCCCTAATGGCAAAAATCCGAAACATAACTGGTATAAGTAAAAAATGTCGGTTGCCAGCCGGTAAGTCTTAGACATTAATTTTTTGGCAATTTTTTTGTAATTTGTTTGTACAAGAATTGTTGTATTGAACCGAAAGAATTAGAAAAAAACTTATTGTCATGTAAGGAACTGGAAAAATTATTTTAGTTCGTTAGTGATCAGTTAGGTATTTTCGTAGTCTCATATGGTCCGCCGAATATGTCCGAAAAATTATGGAAAAATTACGCAACGTGGGATACCACTTCAGTGCGGGCGAGATGGCCGGACGTTGCTTCGGCATTTTGTTACCAAATTCAGAAAAGGCACTCGCAGCCACGAAACCACAGAAATCGTGGACACTTAGGGGTTTTCGTAGCCCCGTGGGACAGGCCGGACACGGTCCAAAAAATACGGAAAAAATCAAGGGCGGCCTACGCAATGCGGGCTACCACTTACGTATGGGCGAGATGGGCGACGCGTGCCCGGCATTTTGTTACTAAAATCGAAAGGCACTCATGCCACGAAACCACGTAAATCGTGGCCACTTAGGGTTTTCGAGTCTCGGGACGGCCGGACACGGTCCAAAAATACGGAAAAAATCAATGGCGGCCCACGCATGCGGGCTACCACTTACGTATGGGCGAGATGGGCGACGCTGCCCGCATTTTGTTACAAAAATCGAAAAGGCACTCGCGCCACGAAACCACGTAAATTGTGGCCACTTAGGGTTTTCGAGTCTCCGGGGACAAGCGGACACGGTCCAAAAATACGGAAAAAATCAAGGGCGGCCCACGCAATGCGGTCTACCACTTACGTATGGGCGAGATGGGCGACGCGTTGCCCGGTATTTTGTTACTAAAATCGGAAAAGGCACTCGCGCCACGAAACCATGGAAACTTTTACGACGTCGAAAATTTTTGAAACTTTTATGGTGGTTCCTGATAAATCGTGATATTACCATAAAATTTGAAATGATTTTAAGATCTAAGGAATTTGTTAAAATTCAAACAATACATATATAAGGGCACATACATCGAAAGTTCGGATGATAAAATAAGCAATAGATTAGATTATATTACAAGGGCATTACAACAAAGGATTTAAATTGCTTGACAAACTAACTAACGAAAGCACATTCGTCATGGTGGAACAAATGATCGTTCGCCTATCGAGGTGCAAATGAATGATGTAAGACATTTTCGCATATTACCCGACCCGTGTTAATTTTGCGATTTGTTATCGGACACCGCCGATCCCTACTATGAAAGAACTCCATGGGGATCCGCAGTGCTCCTAACCGTCGCCGATTGGGTGGCCTATGCCGACGCTCGGTGTGTAACATTTAATTTTTTTTCTTTTTATGTGGATTTCGCCTCCCATATAGGCATGTCATCCCGATTCGGCGTCCCCTATGTTAATACCACCGGTTCCGGTTGGTCTGCAAGAACGCGTCAAGGATGTGTTGCGTGTTGCGGACCTCGGCCGGCCGCTTTCCTTGTCCTTCTTCTTGAGAGGAGGAACCTCTTGCGCCTATGGTGTGTTGTCCGCTGGCGGAGACATGCGGAGACGCCCGCCTTCTGTTCGGCTCGCACTCCACTATATGGTGCAGAGGTGTGTGTTGGCTTATCCTTGACAACCGGAAGCGTGCCTCGCATCAATGCAAGATGTGCCGCTTTGGTCGTTGAAGAACACCGAGGCGCATTTCGGTCCGGCTTTTACGGCGGTAGTGGCACCACGGAGATGGTTGCTCCCCAGTTATCCCATGCAGAAGCATGAGATGTGGGTGGTATGTCTCCTGTCCACCCAGTTGAAGTACCAAAGACTGCTCATCCTCGGCCAAGGGGCACCCAGAGAATCTCCCGGTCCGCTAGATCACCGTGGCGGTATCAACCACTGCCTCTAGGCCATGTACGCAAACGTCGGGGCTTTCGGGTGGCCCTGGAGGAGGTTTCTCCTTTGACTTGAGCACATTCGCAAGTGTGCCTCCTAACATAGCTGGGCGATCGCCCCATTTCGGGGCGATATTTACCTTTGGGCAGTGTGCCTCCTGACATTTTTACAGCAGGTTATTTTTTCATCGTTTGTTAAACGCCAGTTATATACTGTCGAGCTAGCCGGACGTTGCTCCGGCACGAAGTTGCGAAAATCAGAAAAATAAGCTGTACGACATGGCTAAGAGAAGATAACCTACGCAAATGTAAGCACTTAGTTCAGATAGTTAGACAACATGGTGGTGAAGAAAAAGAAATTACAAGAGTACAACTGTACAATAAGTCAGTGGCGACGCCTCGACCGCATGTCGAATACGGAGTGGCGGCGGCGACGGACGACCCTCCTAGCCCGCCTGCTCCGAGGGGTAGCGAGTCCGTCGGCGACTCGGGTTCTGGCTGGGTGGCAGTCGGTGTACTCGGTGGACATGAATCGTCCACGCCGAAACTCGCGTCCTCGTCAATGTCGTCAGAGCTCGAGTAACGGACAAAGATCGTGGGGACTCGCCGCGTTCGAGACGAAGATCGGTCGGCGTCACCCCACCGGTGCCCATGCGTCGGTGGGGAGGACACGAGGGCACGTCTTGGGTGACGTCGGGCAAGCAGGGCCGACTCATTTGGGCGAGGTGTGGGCACGGCCCACTAGGGCGGGGAGGTGTGGGTCGACAGGGACGTCTTCGCAGGCGCACCACATCTCGCCCCGCAGTGAGTAGGCGGCACAATCGCGACAACGTGCCGCTAAACCGACCAAAAGTCTCCCGCTGCTGAACGGGAGTGAGCGCGACGTCCACGTCGAGGCCCGCCAACACGGACTCGACCTCCCGCACATCCGCCTCGCAAGACGTGCTCGCAAGTAATGCCACTTGATATGAGGTAATTTACATTAAAATATACTTGTAGGGTGACGGGGTGACCCTCATCGCAACGCTCTCCCTCCGGGACATCCGAGAAGGGCGTCTCCACACCCGTGCAGGGGAAAGTCCGGAAGAGGCCGAATCGTCAGAAGACCCGGCGGCGGCGAGTACTCCTCGACGCACGCAGTCAAACAGAGGGCCTTACGGGTGAGCAGAGGTGATGGTCATGCCAAGAAAGCTCGGACACCGAGAGGTGCTCGGACTGGGCGTCGCGCGGCGTCAGACGGTGTCCACCGCGACGCTCTCGTGCGACTGTCGAACTCCCGAACGAACTCGGTGCGACTTCTTGACCTGCGGTGGGCGACACCGCTGGAACAAAAAGTAGTGCATCTTATTAAAGTGTCCAAATTAGGGGTTAGATACAAGGGCCATACTGCCGCCGAACCCAAGAGAGGCCCATAGTGGGCCACCGATCTGGGAAGGCCGTGGTGCTGTGTCTGTGAGTACGGCCACGGTCAACCTCGGGCCTATCAAGGAGAAGTGCTCCCAGACACACAGCAGCAGTAGAACGCGGCAGCTATCAGCAGCTTATGTGGCAACCTTGAGACCTCAGACAGTTCCCCTCAGACGGCACGCGAGCACAGTAGAGCCCCACGACCACCGCACCATCTATGTACAACGGCAAAGTTAGACATGTCCCGTCAGAAGAGATTTTAACGAAATGTGTTACTCGTCCGCGGGGTGTCGGCGATAAACCGGGCGAACTCGATCAAAAGTCGGTCCACCGTGTCCCCGTGTGAGGACGGAACAGTACCAACCGAACAGACTAGCAGTGCACGCCTGTGTGGCGTGCCAGTCCTCCTCGCCGGCCTCCGGTGGAGATGCTCACCGCAAAGATTCCGCATAAAGATTGTCGCAGCCTTAGTGCGTGTCGTTAAGTTGCAATGAACGAGGTACTAACCGTGAACTGGAGCAGCCACGCCTTCTAGACTCTGTGCTTCTCATCCGCTTGTGGGGCACGTACGGGTCGGCTGCAGGGTGTCGGTCCACTTGGGCGAAGCGCGCCTCCAACTGCTCACGCCAATTGAGGGGGGCGTCGTGCGGCACAACTGCAGGACCCGTGCAGGGGAGGCCTAGGAGGTAAGACACGTCCTGCAGCGTGGGAGCCATCTCTCCGCACGGCAGGTGGAACGTGTGTCTCCGGTCTCCACCGGCCCACGAGCGGCGGCCAGGACCGGTCGACGAGAACCGTGTGACATGCGGGCCCTCCACGGCCGTCGCTTCCACCATCCCAGAATCGAAGTAAGCCGCTCAGAATCTTGCACGTAGTGTGTAGCATCGTTAAAATTCCATAAATGTAAGTAAAAGAGTAGGAAAAGTCGCGAGCCATCAGGAACCCAAATATGGTCGATCCAAGAAACTCCTTCTAAGACCCGAGACCGCAGAATGTCAACACCGCCGCCCTCAATCATGGACAACCTAGACCGGTGGGTCAAGTCCACGTGGCTGGTCTAGCATCTCGAGAAGCGCCAAGAAGACGCCTAACTCTCACCATCGCCACCAGGCTCGCATGGTTACAAAGGAAATTCATGGTTAGAAAGCAAATAAAACAAATCGATAATAACTAAATGGTACATGTTGCAACTACAAAAATTAAATGAAAAGTAATGAAATGTTCCATATTCAAATATTACATTAACTTGGGACAACAAATAACCGGTACATAGAATCGAAAATACATTGACGGGACAACAAATAATCGGTACATAGAATCGAAAATACGCTGATTCGGGACAACAAATTAATCGGTACATAGCATCAAATACATTGACGGGACAACAATTAACTAGTACATAGAATTGCATTATCCACATTACGACGCGCCTCGGACTCATCCATATCGCTCCTAATACGCCGTGTCCTTCGACGCCCGACCTTCGCTTCAACATTCGGATGTCCCTGACCCATCGATGCCCTCGAGGGGGCCGCCGTGAACGATCCATCGACCCGCACCAGACACCTCGTTATGCCACGATTGAGAACACTTTGCTTGTAGTAGTAGTGGGAGATGTACGACGACATGATCGTGTGTCTCTCGCTTTGTGGCAATCACGCGAAAGCACGGCAAGTGCAAAGCAGCGTGGCTTCGGGTGAGCACTCGCAATCGCCAGCCGAGTATGCATGTGGAAGTCCTCTCGGTGGCACCTCTTCGACCCGGCCACCGCAGAGGCACGTGGTACCTCCGCTCCACGCCACTCTCCGTGTCAAGCGATGTGTCTGTGGCTCTTCCGTGTCTTGTTGGCTATGTACGCAGAGACAACCGTCGAGTAGGACAAAGCGATTGTCCGACATACATGCAATGGAGGCCTTGTACCGCTCAACAAAATATCTTTGGGTGCCTAGTAACACACCTCAACAATGCCCACCAACGGAGGCATCTCGCGCCTTTCATTACCCAAATTGTAAATCTCCGCTAGGTTGGTTGTCATTATTCTATAGCGGGAACCGCTCGTCATGCAAAATGGACCATTTCTCCAACGGCTCGTGGTCGTATCCGGTCCGTGAAACTCTTTATACTTGTCCCCGACCCACGCCGGATGTTTGCGCGCGGTCGGAGCGCACACAAGGCGTGGGGTCATCTCCTTGCTCGTAGTAGACCATAGGGTTCCTTGATCTAACTAGCGACATCCCTTGATTCTGATTGCTTCTTGGTTAGTTCATCCAACATCCTCCACAATGAAGTCGAACTTCCTCCGCCGGTTCTGCTTTGCACGTACCGCTGAACATGTTCATAAGCTCCTTGTTCCCGAACCGACGGAAAAATTGGCACCCATGTGCCTCATGCACCACTTGCTCTTCGTGTCCGCCACTTTGCTTCTCCCACGACGCCGCACCCTTCTTGCATATCCACGATCGCCTCAAGAACTCGCATGTCGGTCATGGATGACATACATCGGGCGGTCTTGGACAACCGCCATCTTGACTTTTCAAGAAACCAAGACATTTTCTCCGTGTTTCTCCACGAAGGTCAATGCGACCAGAGAACTCGGTTGTTGGCGCCCACCGCGATTGCGCTAGAATCGACCCTTGTATTTCCTCAGAGGAATGTGCCGCCCATGCAAATGACCGGCGATAAAGTTTTAACGCATTTATGCATGCGCCGAGGGCGAAGAAGGCCCGCCGAAGACCCACTTACGCAAGACGCACCATCTGCGGAAACTCCGCAAGGTCGATGACCGCACGGATTCCTACTTGATATTGCCCCGAGCAAGTGTGGAATATTCTCGTAAGAAGCCTCGTATGTCCCGAACCCGACGGTAAAGCCGTTTTTTTGCTCTCCATGCCTTTCCGTAGCTAATCTTGTATCAAACCTCTCGACGGCTCGATAATGGATCGAGGCTGCAGTGGGGACCGCCCACGATCCGACCATAAAACACATTTGCCACCCAAGTGGACGATAGATTATGTGTTCTGCCCGCTTCCTCTAGTTGGCGCTATGCTCGTCAAGATGGAACATTTCAAGAGTCCTCCACTTCCCCTTGTATGCATGCACCGCCATGGGCACGAATCAACTACGCACTTGACGTCAGTAGTCTTTTTTTGCCGGACTTCACTACCTTGAATTGCCGCCAAGAGACATTGACCAGGCTTCACCACATCCATCACGGCCTCCTTGTCTTTATATATGGCCCCTCGCAACCTCGCTCTCATGATACTCCCATGCATCTCTGCTCTTCATTCATTGTTAGGTCTTCAAATTATAATTAGTCCACGACCGGGACAGACACCTCATGAGTATTGTCTTCCTCGTCCGAGCTGCTCGCCATCGTGGACTTCCTCATCCGCACGGTCCTCCTCCTCCATCAACTCAACTATGTGCTCCACCTCCTCCCCTCGTCGCCACCCCACGCCCACTACTGCCTCTCGCCTCGATCCTGCCGCCACCGCCAACCTCGCCACCACCTTCATCATCGTTGTTGCATATCTCGCATTGTCGGCGTAGTACACGCTTAGGTACCTCTCCACCGCATAAAAGTACACCCACGTGGCGGCTCGGGCGACGGCGGGCGATTACGGCCCGGCCGGCCGCGCGCCGCCCACGTGGCGTCCGGCGAAAGGGGCGAGCACGCCGCCGTCCGGCGCCAATCTACGTGGCCGCCGCAATCGGGCGGCGATCACGCCGCCCGGCCAGCGCGTCGCCCACGTGGCGTCCCGGCGAGCAGGTGGGCGAGCACGCCGCTTTCGCCGGCACCCTACCTACGTGGGCGGCCTAGCGATCGGGCGGGCGAGGACGCCCTGCTCGTCCCGCCGCAGGGCCAAAAGGTGGAGCACGGTGGCTTCGCCTCGAAGGCTCCTTCCACTACCGTATCATGTCAGAACGGCAGGCCTGCCATAGCAGGCTTATCAGCTGCAAGGGTTTCTGCAACAAGCCCATTCTCTCGACGCCTTACCTACCGCCATAAAGGGGTCCCATCCGCGGACCGGGCAAGGGCACGCGAAGCATTTAATGAGGCCGAGGAACGGGACAAAGACAGAAGGAGTAATAAATGTATGAGGATCAAGATGATGACCTCCCTTTACCTACTCCTGCTAGCTTTGGCCTATATAAGGGCCTCCGGGTGCATGGGAAAGGGGGACGGGGCATTCGAGAGAAGAAAACTTGTAACTCAAGAGCTTTGTATCAGCTTCACACCCTCTAAAAACAATCGAGCAGGAAGTAAGGTCATTATTCAAGGATAAGGGGCTGAACTCAGGTAAAAATCTTCGTGTCATCTGCATTGCCGACGCCGAGTCCTTCGCGTGAGGAGTCCCTAGGGTTTCGCCTCTAGGTTTAGCCACCGCAAGACGCCTCCTTCCAACCAAACCCGGTCAGATCCTCCGGCTCTGTGTGTGGAATACGCCGGGCAGTAGCGCCAGTAGGGGCTAGTGGTTGGCTTTTTCCGGCTAACTCCGCGGACTTCGTGTTCGCGGTTCGAGCGGTGCTCACGATCGAAGATGGCGGATCCGCAGCACCAGATCTCGCGGGCGAAGCGACGACCAAGGCGCCTCGCCGTCGCGCCGGCCAAGGAACCGCCGCATTTCGCCGCAGACGGGCGCCGCCGCTCTTCCTGAAGCGGTGGAGCAGCCCGTGCGTCGCAGGCTGGCCATGGAGGCGGCCACCCCGCCAGAATCTTGCACGCCGCTCGCGTTCTTTCGACCACCCACGGTGGAGTTCGCGGACTCTCCGCCACTCCGCGGTCAGCAGCATTGCTGGCCTCGTGGATGCGCCCAACCTCGGTAGGGCTCGCCGCCAGCACCGAAGGCAGGCCTCGGCGCCTAAGGCGCATGCAGGCGCTCGTGCCTCGAGTCACCCTAACGAGAAGGGCCTCGCCAGTGGGCCGGGTCAAGGAAGGGCGCGCGCATCCCGCCCCGGCCTCGAGGAACCGTGAGGACCTTCGCCTCATCCGACGAGAGCCTGCCGCGCGTGTGATGATGACCTTCGCGGTCGCTGCCGCGCCATCCGGACCGAGAGCGCCGCCATGGCAAGGTGTGGCGCCGACAATGAGAGTCCTCTCGTGGCTTTCACTCTTCGACCGGAGGAGGTTCTCCTCCGGTTCAAGGGCGAGCCGCTCCTCGCCCCACGCACGGTCTCCGAACCGGCTTCGATGAGCGGCTCGGCTCTCTACGCGCCGGTGCCGTGTTTTCCGCTGGCCGCGCCGCTGCTGGCTCGGCCGACAGTTTCGCCCGGCCATAGAGAAATATGACGGCACCACTCAACCCGGAGGAGTTCCTCCAAATCTACACGACGATGGTGCGGGCGGTCGGCGGATCCAAAAGGTCATGGCCAACTACCTCCCAACGGCCTTGACGGGTTCTGCCCGCTCCTGGCTGCTGAATCTCCCCCGAGGGTCGGTGCACTCGTGGGGACAGCCAGCGACATTTTGTCGCTAATTTTCGTGGCTTCAAGATAGCCCGGTGTGGAGGATGACCTCCACGCCCTGGAACAAGAAAAGGGGGAGTCGCTTCGCGACTTCATCCGGCGGTTCTGTCACTGCCGCAACACCATCCCCCACATCTCCGAGCAATCAGTCGTCATCGCCTTCAGGAGGGGCGTACGCGACCGCAAGATGAAGGAGAAGATGGCCACCCGTACCATCAGCTCAACCTCCGAGCTTTTCTCCCTCGCACATAAGTGTGCGCGGGCTGCGGAGGCGAGGGGGCCAGCGCCTGGCCCCAAGGGTGGCCAAGGCAAGGACGAGGCCGGGACATCGAAAGGTCCCGGCCGTGCGGGCAAGAAGGCGCGGAAGCGCGAGGCGGGGGAGCCCAGGCAGGTCTTGGCCGCCGAACGCGACGACGAAGAAGACCCCGCGCCTCAGAAGCGCAACCGCCGCGACCGGCGTGATGACCGCCAAGGAAGGGCGCGACGCATCGTCGTGACCGGCGAACGATCGTCGTGATCGGCGAACGATCGCCGCGGATCGGGCGCGATGACCGCCGCGATCAAAAGGAGGGCGAGCCCTACTGCCCGATACATAAAACCAATACCCATGACCTAGACAACTGTCGGGTCGTGGGCAGGATGGTGGAGAAGCGGCTCAAGGAGCGCCGCCCTGATAATGATCAAGATGAAGATCCCGCCCCACTGGCTTTTCAGCAGGCGGATCACACTGTGGCGTACATCCACGGTGGTTCATCCACCATTCCCTCCAACGCCGCTTACAAACGGCTGAAAAGGGAGGTATGCGCCACGGCGTCGAGCTCAGGGACGGGTCGGACACTGAAATGGTCGGAGCAAACGATCACCTTCAGTCGGGCCGACCACCCTGAGGGCACCCCCAGCCTGGGGCATCTCCCGATCGTGGTAGCACCCACGGTCCGGAATGTACGGCTGGGGCGGGTGCTGATGGACGGAGGCAGCTCCATCAACCTCTTGTCTCAAGGTCGGCATTCATGGCGCCGCAGATCTCAGCGCCAGACTCGCTACCACTCGCCGTTCTTCGGGTGGCCCCAGATGCGGGCTTGTTCCCCTTGGGTCAAGTTTGCCTCCCCGTCACTTTTGGGGAGAAGGATAACTACCGCACCGAGATGGTGGATTTCGAGGTCGCAGATTTCGACCTCCCATATAACGCCTTACTTGGCTCACGGCTACCGTCAAGTTCATGGCGATTACCCACTATGCTTACATGGTGGTGAAGATGCCGGGCCCAAGCCGCCCCATTGTTATCAACGTGGATAGGTCGAAGTCTGCTTGCGCGCCACAAGCGAGCTTGGGATCTGCCGGTGCCACTGCGTCGGCGCCGACGCCACCTCCTCGGAGCCCTCAGTTCGGACCCGTGCCACTCCGCTCACGGTGAAGTAAAGGTGGTCGCCTACGAGTGGGGGCGAACCTCGAAGATCGTCAACATTGGCGCCCCCCGGCGCCAAATAGGAAGACGCGCTCGTCACCTTCCTCGACCAAACGCAGAGCGTGTTCGGCCGCAACCATCCGACATGATTGGGGTCCCCGAGGTGATCGAGCACCGATTGGCGACGCTCCACGACGACGCCTCGATCCGCAGAAGGTCCGGAGGCAGGCGCCGAGCGGCAGGACGCCATTCGAGAAGAGGTAGAGAAGCTGGCCGAGCTGAATAGTCGAGGAAGTCTCTCATCCGAGTGGCTTGCCAACCCCGTTTCGCCAAGAAGTCCAACGGAGGTGGCGATGTGTGTCGACTTCACCGACCTCAACAAGGCTCGCCAAGGATCCATATCCCCTGCCAAGGGTCGATCTCATTGTCGACTCCACGGCCGGGTGCGAACTGCGGACGCGTATTCTGGGTACCACCAGATTAGCATGGCGCTTGAAGACGAAGAGAAGACTTCTTTTGTAACCCCTACGGGTGTATATTGTTATGTAAGAATGGCTTTTGGCTTAAAGAATGCCGGTTCAACTTACCAAATATGCATATGCATATCACCTTCCGCCTGACTAGGGCGAAATCTGGAGGTCTATGTTGATGACTTGGTTGTGAAGATTAAGAAGAGCGATGAGTTGATCCAAGACCTGGAGGAAACCTTTGCTAACCTCCGGAAGAATTGTTTGAAGCTCAACCCGGAAAAATGCGTGTTCGGTGTGCCCTCCGCAAGTTCTTTGGGTTTTGTCGTGTCCATGGGCATCGAGGCCAATCTCGACAAGATAGCGCCATCGAGCACATGAAGCGCCAGGCGACTCAAGCAAGTTCAAGTATCCGGTGGTCGCCTCGCCTCCCTGGGCGATCTATTGCCCGCAGCTGGGCGAGCGGGCCTGCCTTTGTTCAAGTTGTTGAAGAAGACGAACCACTTCGAGTGGATCAAGAAGCCTGTAGGCATTTGAAGACTCCGGCAAGATACCTCTCTCTCCGGTCTTTGGTTTCCCCGCCCGGAGAGCTTTTATTCAGATATCGCCGCCACCCCCGAGGTGGTAAGTGCGAGGTTGGTTGCGAGAGGAAGGCGCCCGAAGCCGGTTTACTACATCAAGAAGGTATTGCATGAAGCGAAACTTCGGATCCTCAAGCTCGAGAAGATGTCAGACGCGGTCTGGTTGCATCCGAAGCTACACTACTTTCGTGGGCGAAATCACCGTCGTCACGGCCTACCCTTGCGGAAATCCTCCACAATCGTGAAGCCAAGGTCGATTGCTAAATGGTCGGTGGAACTGGGGAATTCAACATCAAATTCGTGCCCGCACCGCTATCAAGAGTCAAAAGTTGGCGGAATTAAGTATTGAGTGGACTCCCGCCACCTCGTAGCCGAAGAAGCACCCGTGTCTTCCCCCCGGACGTTATTCTTTGATGGATCCTTCAGCCGAAGGCGCGGGGTCAAGGTTGTCTCTGGTCTCCCGACAGGTGACACCCTCCCAGACGTGGTCGCCTTGAATTCAAGGCCACCAACAACATTGCCGAGTATGAAGGTCTCACTGGCGAAATGCGCGTAAACCGGCGTTGGGCATCGCGTCTCAAGTCAAGGAGATTCCTCGCTGGTCATTAATCAAGCTCGGAAGGAGTTCAATGTTCCGACCCCACCATGGCGGCGTACAAGCGGAGGTCCCAAGAATGGAGCGTCATTTTGAAGGTTTGGGGTATATTCATATCCTCAGCGTGACAATCACCTGCGACGGGTGCCCCACTTGCATCCTCAAGGGCTCTGTTCGGTTGGGGTCTTCGAAGAAATACTACCATGACCCATCCATCGCAGCCCACAATTCAGGTGGGGATGATGGTGTCATTGTCGCGACCCGGTCCAGTGGGGGACGGCAGCAAGAAGTCATCCACGGCCTCCAATTCAGAGGAGGAAGGCAACGTGCCCACCTCGGCCCCCTGTGTCCGGAGGGAAGATTGCGGTGTCAGCCGAGGCAAAGACCAGGAAAACTTCGCCCAATGAGTACCAGGCGAGCACCGAGTGGTCGCCACCCTTAGGCGTGAAGATCGATGGATGGACCCTATCCCGCCTTCTGCGTGACCAAGTGATCCCGACGATGATGCCTCGGTTGAGAAGATTGCACGAAAGGCCAAGTGCTACTACTGTAGGTGGGGACCTATATCGCCAGAGCAAGATACACGGAGTTCTCTTGAAGTGCATCACTCGGGAAGAGGGAGCACCGCTCTCGATATCCATGGAGGCGTCTTGGGGAGCCATATGTCCGCCGGACTCTAGTCGACAAGGCGTTTCGCCAAGGATTTTATTGGCCTACCGCCTCCGTGATGCTTGCGGTGGTGAGGACGCTGCGGCTTGTCGATTCTTCGCCAGCAAACCCACCGACCAGCCTAAGCTCTGCGGACCATCCCACTCTCCGCCGTTCGCGATGCAGGGGCCGGATATCTGGGTCCATTCCTCTTGCCTGGGGCTTCACCCACCTCTTTGTCACCATCGATAAGTTCACCAAGTGGGTGAAGCGAGGCGGTCACGGGCCATCACGTCACGCCATTGCATTGTTAAGTTCATCGCCGGGATCTTCACCCGCTTTGGAGTCGCCAATCGTATCATCACCGACAACGGCACCCAGTTCACCAGCGCGGCTTTTCTGGAATTCTGTGAAGAAATGGGCACCAAGGTATGTTTCGCTTCGGTGGCCCATCCCATGAGCAATGGTCAATCGGAGCGCGCCAATGCGCTGGTACTGAAGGGCCTCAAGACAAGAGCATTCGATCGGCTTCACAAGAGGGGCGCGTGGTGGGCGGAAGAGCTCCCCGCCGTGCTGTGGTCGCTCCGCACCACACCAAGCCGGGCGACGGGCGAGACGCCTTTCTTCCTGGTATACGGGCCGAGGCTGTCCTCCTCCGAAGCCGCCGGTTCCCGCTGCCCTCGTGTTCAACGAAGAAGACCAAGAGGACCTCCGGCGAGAAGATGTCAACCTTCTGGAGGAGGTGCGGGATCGTGCTGCTCTCCGCGTCGCCCGCTACCAGCAGAGCCTCAGGCGGTACCACGCCACCCGGGTCTCCGAGAGAACACCGGCAAGTGGCACTGGTCTTCGCGAGGATTGAGACGCATGCCGGGTTGCATAAACCGCTCCCGATGGGAGGGCCCTTCAAGGTGGTCTCAGATCTCAACCCGGGCGTCCGGCCAACGAGGATGGTGAAGAGCCGAGGAACTCCTACAACATAGCCTTGTTGCGGAAGTTCTATCCCCGAGGGAATTAAGTACCAATGACTTGTTCCAATCACCTCGAGGCACGTCCCTCTTCCTACTGGTCGTAATTCTTTGGCGATCAAGAAGGCAGATTGCCCGTAAAGCTTTTTGCTTCTCCATTATTATTCCTCTTAGTTGTGCTTGAGTGGCAATTATGCATGTATGTTGCTTGGTTCGTGCGCTTGCTAATTCCTTTGTGAAATCCATGGCGATCTTGGCGTCGTGTACACTTAGCCCGGGCGATCTGGGGCGAGAAGGTACGGTGCTCGACGCTGCTCAAGACACCTCGGGTTGGCTCTCTCAAGCACATTTGGTCGCCACCATGAGCACCGTCTTACCGATGCCACCCCAGAAAACTCTCATGGTACACAAGACCGCTGTTTGGTTTCTGGCGATTCACAAGGACTTAGAATCCACACAAGGCGAGCCAGGACACTTCATGCAGGGACTTAGAATGTTCTGGGCCTACCTTGCGTATGCTCTTCCGGATGTTTACTCACCTTTCGTAGTCAGTCTGGCTTGCAGGTAAGCATAAAAGTGTTGGCTTACTTTCACGACAAGCCCTGCGGTCTAAGGTCTGATCGCCAGTGCCTCCTTGGCATGGTCGCCTGGCCAAGGCTGGTCGCCAGTGGCTCGGGTTTCTTCGCGCTCGCCCTCTGTCGCTCGCCAAGTGCTTTCGCTCGGCGCCCGTTATCTGGTCGCCCGGCCTCGAAGGCTGGTCTGGTTGGCTCGGGTCGCCGCCCAGCCCCAAATTGCTAAATCCGGCGCCCAAGGTCTCCTTGGCGCCCGCTAGTGGTCGCCTGGCCACAGCTGGTCGCCCGCTTGGCTTGGGGCCGCTCGCCCAGGCCCCAAGTCTGCCAGCCAGCGCTCCAGTTCCTTATCTGCGGCATATAAAACAAGATAAGCGATCTATACCGCATTTTTGGCCATTTCCTTACGATCATATCCCGAGATGGGTCAAGCTACGGCGTGATTGTCGCAAGTATTGGAAACCAGCCGACCCCATGATAAAAAGAAGAAGGTGTGCTAAAGTGTTAACGTCTGGCGAGGCCGAAGTTATCGAGTGTCGATTGGGCACCACGCTCCTGCACGGCTCAGACGCCTCGGGTTGGCTCTGCAGCATCACCGTCGTCGCTCCGCTGAGTCACTGCCTAAGGGCACTTCCCAAAACTTGCGCCTCGCCACGCTACGCCGTGGTGCATTCTTGGGCAATCATCGGGGTCTAAGTTAGGAAGGCGAAACTTGCGATTATCTCGCAAGCGAACTCGACGGGCCTTCTTTGTGTCCTGCGTTCCTCATTCGATTTAAGGCCATTTTTCGCCTACGCTTTATGTGGTCCGCGTAATCTATGCTTGCGATCACAACAGGCACATAAAATCATTTGGCCGAACTCAGAAACGCTACCCTATTTCAAGCGTTTTAAAAGCGTTGCCCAAGTCAAATGATGCCATCCAACAAGCAAATATAACGGAAATTCAATCATCTGAAACTAAACGGACACATGAATAATGATTGAACATCTAACATTCATCCAAAAGCTGCCCGAGTTTTTTAGGCGCAGTTCATCAACGTAGCAACAAAAAAAGAAAGAAGAAAGCGCCGCTTTCACTCGCCCTCGCCAAGTCGAAGTTCTTCGTCGGGCGCCTTCGACAGCCTGGGGTGGAGACGCCCATGACCGGTTGTTCCACTGCGGCATTCCAGCCACGATTCGGCACAGCGCAAGCACTCAAGCGCCTCCGCCCAGCCTTTGCTCGCGTCTCCCCGACATCGCCGCTACCACCGCCATGGGATCAAAAGCGGCGGCGCGGTCGGGCGAGCAGGCCGCTGTAGGTTGCGGCCATGATCGCGACTTGGCGTCCTTCCGTGGCGAGCGGCTAGAAGCGGCGGGAGTCCTCTGAACGCCTGCTGGCTGGGTTGGTCGCATGGGCGAACTGAAGCGCCGAGTCCTCAGGGCGCCTCGGCCTCACGCCTAAGGGTTCTGTGCACCTCTTGGTGCGCTCGAACGCTTCTTCAAAGATGGTCGCGAGATTGCGCCGCGGCCGGAAGGATTCAAGTGTCGAGGTCTTCGGCGCCCTCGGCCCTCCTCCGCCCAGTGTCTCGCCTGCTCGCCCATTCTTGATTAAGGTCGGTTGGCCTCTCTGCGCGGCTCATTGCCGCCTCTCCCTCCCGCTTCCGCTTCCGCCACCGAGGCAAGCTGTTGGTTCTGGCACCATGCCCGAGGCGGCGGAAGAACGGCGCCTAGTGCCGCGATCTCGCTTACTGGGTGAAGAGTTCGACGGCGTTGGCTGGCCAAGGCGGCGAGGGCGAGACCTCGGCAGGCTGGTGTCGGAGTGTCTCCGACCTGGCGACGGTGGCGGAGGCGCTGTGCAGCAGAGGCCTCCGCTGCCTCGGTTGGCGCCGGTGTTGGCACCTTGGCGCGTTCGAGAGGCCGCCTTGGTGGCGCCTCAAGCTCAAGCCAGCCGTCGGGAGCGTGAGGCCGCCTGGCTGAAGCGGTGGCCTGGCTCTCATGGCCAGAGGTTGCGGCGCCGCAGCTTGTCGGCGCCCGAGGTGAAGTCGCGGCGGGCGCCCCTGCCCCCGTCCCTTGGGGTACCGCCACGGCGGGCCGGTGGTGGCGGTGCTTTGGTCCGTGGTCTGGCCTTTAGGGTCCGAGCTCAGCAGGCGTCGGGCGCAATCGGCCGCTTGCGCGTAACGCCGATCGCCGCCGCGTGCATGTCTCGATCACTGGGGCCGCGAGGCGGATCACGGCCGGCCCGTGGAGTCCATCGGCGGAGTAGCTCGACGACCCGCAGCGTTTCGCGTGCTCGTGTCGAGCGGCCTCGGCCTCTCGGGAAAGGCGGTCGATTGGGACCGGCGAAGATCACGGCGAGCCACCGGCCAGTTTGGCTCTCGAATTGCCCTCGCTCGCCGCAGAAAGGGAAAAAGATGGCGGTCGGTTGGTAGGAAGCCGCAGGAGAAACATGTGCGAAGGAAACTAGAAGAAGACAAGGGCTTACGTCCCGCCACGTCGGCGTCGGTCGTTGTCGCCTGTATCGCCATGAAGGCGGACGCTGCGCCAAGGGGCGATCCTCCGCCGTGTAGTCCCGGCTACCACCCTCTGTTGATCCGGCGTCCGCAACCGCCGATGCGGGTCGCCATCGCTGGAAGCTCGCTGCCTCTTCACCAGCCGAAGCTCCGGCTTCGGCGTCTTGGCCGGTCCGGCTGGTACCTCAGTAGGCGTCGATCCTGCATGTCATCACGATGTCTGACGACAAGGCCAGACCTCCGATTGGATCTGGGCCGAAGGAATGTAGCGGAGGCCATCCGCCCCGGCGGAAATAGCAACTCCCCACTACTTCGTCGTCGTTGGTGGCGCGCAGAATGAAGAAATGGCGAAGAGAGGAAGGTTCGGCATCACCCCCATGAACATTTCACAGAGGTGTGCGAAGATGGCGAGGAAGATGATAGAATTGGGGGTGAGATGAAGGTGATGGATTTCAGAGAAATGGAGGATGGTGAGAAAAAATTCGTAAAAGGGCGGAAGGCCCGCCATCATGGCCTGTGTGCAGGACAATCTCGCTCGAGAGGCACAGGCGTGGCGGTCCCTGACCAGATTCGGAAGGTGCCTTTCCGCGACGATTATCCCTATCCGCCTCACTGCCAAGCAAGGCCAACAAGAGAGGCTGGAATGGAGTTCACCATGGTGGCTCAAGAAGACAAAGAGCTTTGGGAAGAAGAGGCGAAAGGACAAGAAAGGTATATGGAACCGCCGACACAGATGCATCTATATATGCTCCCACGCCGGTGGTTCACGAAAGGGCAGTAATTATGCGCGCTTTGGTCCCAAGGAAAACGGCAGATACGCGGGAACCGGCGGCCAGATCCTCATGAGTAGTGGCCCTGCCGAGAGCGCGCTAAGCGTTTATGCATTAAATGAAGGTTCTAAAAGGAGTCTTAGGCCTGCGCTCTAGGGCAGGCCCGGGGGCTACTGTCGGCGTAGTACACGCTAGGGTACCCTCTCCACCGCATAAAAGTACAATCCACGTGGCGGCTTTCGGCGACGGCGGGCGATTCATGCCCGCACGGCCAACGGCCGGCCACGGGCGTCCGGCGAAAGCAGTGGGCGAAGACGCCGCTTCGCCGGCGCCCAATCTACGTGGTACCGGCAATCGGGTGGCGATCACGGCCACGGCCAGCGCCGTCCACGGGCGTCCGGCGAGCGGGCGAAAGACGCTCGCCGCCGGCGCCCAACCCACGTGGCGGCGGCAACGGGCGGCGATCACGGCCCGACCGGCGTCGGCCACGTGGCGTCCGGCGGCGAGTGGGCGAAGACGCCGCCGCCGGCGCCCGGCGCCCACGTGGGGTACTGGCACGGGCGGCGATCACGCCACGGCCAAAGCGTCGCCCACGGGCGTCTCCGGCGAGTGGGCGAAAGACGCCGCCGCCCGGCGCCCAATCTACGTGGCCGCCGGGCAACGGGCGGCGATCACGGCCGGCGGCGACGGCGCCGCCCACGTGGCGTCCGGCGGCGAGTGGGCGAAGCACGCCGCTACGGGCGCCCGACCTACGTGGCGGCCAGCGATCGGCGGGCGAGGACGCCCCGCCGTCTCCGCCAGTAGGCAAAAGGTGGAGCACGTGGCTTCGCCGGCTCCTTCCACTACCGCACCACCGCACCATGTCGAACGGCAGTTCGCCATAGCAGTGCTTATCACCGCAAGGGTTTTCGCAACAAGCCCATTCCTCCGACGCCTCTTATCTACCGCCGTAAAGGGTCCCATCCGCGGACCGGCAAGGGCACGCGAAGCATTTAATGAGGCCGAGGAACGGACAAGACAGAAGGAGTAATAAATGTATGAGGATCAAGATGATGACCTCCCTTTACCTACTCCCGCTAGCTTTGGCCTATATAAGGGCCTCGGTGCATGGGAAAGGGGACGGGCATTCGAGAGAAGAAAACTTGTAACTCAAGAGCTTTGTATCGCCTTCACACCCTCTAAAAACAATCGAGCAGAAGTAAGGTCATTACATTCAAGGATAAGGGGCTCGAACTCGTAAAAAATCTTCGTGTCATCTACAAATGTCGACGCCGAGTCCTTCGAGGAGTCCCTAGGTTTTCGCCCTCTAGGTTTAGCCACCGCCAAGACGCCCTTCCAACCAAACCCGGCTCAGATCCTCCGGCTCGTCTGTGGAATACGCCGACATCAGATTCCTCCTCCGTAATATCTACCCCAACGCCACGAACCTCCGACACCGATGGAGGTACCGGTACCAATCTACAAAGAACATGAGCGCCAACCCGCTCTACAACAGACCCAACATAGCTCCTCCATGCCGAGGTCGTGTTAATAGGAACCACTCTCCATAAAAAGTCTCACAGACGGCTTACTATCGCTCTAACCCGCAATTAACACTGGGCATCCAAACCGAACATCCAAATATCCACTCCAACAAACCCTCAGATGTCCTATCTCTCGGCCTAGATATGCCCCAGATGATCACTGAAAATGCCGACAAATCGACTCCATCCGCCCTGTGCTATCTCCTCATCTCCATAGAATATCTGAAAATACAGCTTTTCGACATATCGCTTACAACGTCGAACCAAAAAATCATCATTTCTCCGCCTAACCGCTATATAAATGTTACACTATATTGTCGTCAAATTTTACTCTCATCGATTTTTAACGGTGCCTACCATGTTTTTAAATATACTAATTTTTAACGTAGTACGGCCATTGACTATAAATAAGTAATTCGACTACCTATATTACATACCGCAAATATTAAATATCTAAAATATTAAATACCGCAAATACTAAATATTAAATCTCTAAAATATTACATACCACAAATACTAAATATTAAATCTCTAAACATTGCCTAATATTTCTACTATCCAATCCTAACTAAATTAAATTTCTAAATACTATATTGATTCTCAACATTTCTAAATACTACAATCCTAATATTTCTAAATACTACATTAAATCTCTAAACATTGCCTAATATTTGTACTATCCAATACTAACTACATTAAATTTCTAAATTACTACATTTCTACATTTCTACACATTACAAAATACTAAAATTTTAAAAATATTACATAGAAATTTACGGACTTACCTTAAAAAAGCATTTAATATTTCTTTTTCTCTTTTTTCTTCCCTTCTTTTTTCCTCTCTTTTTCCCCTCTCTTTTTCCTCTCCTTCCTCTCCTCTTTCTTTTCTCTCTCTCCTCTTTCTTTTCTCGCTTACAAGAAGGCTCAAATGAGCACAGTTTCACAAGTATGGTATTTAAATGGGCGGTCATGCAGAGGCGATCGCTCACTGGGCGATGGCCTCCAGTACCGCCACAGGTCCCCGCTACCGAAAGTGGGTCGAGCCGGCCATTACGTTTCGGATTTTTGCCGTTAGGGCACCTAGCCATCGCACGCGTACGGGGCGATCGCCCCTGGCTGGGGCGACGGGCGGGTACATTTGAAATTTTTTTGCCGCGCCGCCTAGTTCTGAAAAAACGATTAAAAATAAATATTAAATAAAAAAAATTCGCAGCCGCCTAAACACAAAGACCACCTGGCCGGCCCAAAGGCCACACACCAAGCGGCCGCCTTTCAGCAAGTGGCTCTGCCGGTCGGCCACTCGGGTCTCAGGCCGCGCCAACCCGCGCACCACCCACCCGCAAAAGCCACCAAGTCATCGGCCGCTGTCCGGCGCCTCGCGCGGTAACTCGCAGACCACTCGCGCCACTTCTTCGCCGTCTGCGCGAGTTATCTCCTGCACCTTTGTTGAGGCGCCGCACTTAAGCCCCGCCGCCCTTGTCCGCGCGTCTATTCGCCGTGCCACCCTTTGGTAATCCCGGATGCTAAATCTGAGGCTGCTCTCCGGCTGGCGTCGAGCCGAGCGGGGATCGAGCAGGCGCGCTCATCCGGTCGTGGATGGATGCCAGCTGCAACCGTGGAGGTTGCTGTCGAGGAATCAACATTCTCTCGTCTCCCCTTTGGTCAGTGTAGAGCTTTCCTTTGCTTGCCCCCTCTTGGATGTCGCTAGGAGGGAATCGGTTCTTGTGCGACATCAATTCAATCAAGGCAAGGAAGCGGCTTGGCTAAAACCCGTGACCTTTATTTTCTAATAGTGGAATGAAAAAGATTGCGCAAACTTAACTATGTTTGGAGAGCTACAGGGGCGGAGCACCAGGTATGGCGAGGTGTGGCGCTCGCCATACCTCGATTCCGCGGTGAAAAACCCAGCGACGAATCGTTTTTTTGTCCTCGTCGGCTGACCGCCATCCTGCGTCCATTGTTGAGAGTCGAGACCGTATCTCAGCATCTAGCCTAGGTGCTTGTATTGTACAGACGATCCGCAGACCGCTATTCAATTTTGCCGCAGCGCGGCCAGACGCGAGACGGCGAGAGACGAACCGTCGTCGCCGAATCGGTCAACCAAGGGCGCCGACGCCGAAGTTATCATTGGCGATCCACGATCCGTAGGTAAACCGAGCAACAATGGTGTCTCTCATGCACCCTACGTAAGTGGCCCAAGCATGGCGGCAGCGCTAGGGTCGAAATTTGGCTCATGCTCACAGCTAAGCTCGGCTCGCTCGGTCAAGTTTCGCGGCTCGAGGCGAGCCCGAGCCGAGCCGATTTTTGTGGTTCGGTTTTTAGCGAGCCGCTCGTTGGTTTTCGCCAATTAGCCCATATGAGCAAAACCTTAAGCAATACCTTCTGAATTTTGAATTCTTGAACCCTTGATGATGCATGCACAACATTATATTGGTAGTTTGATAATTGATTTTCTTGCAATGTGCTAAATAGTACTAGATAAGTAGATGATTCTATGTGGTTGATGATTTGTCTAATGTCATTACCATTATTAGTTACTTACATCTAAAGTGTGTATATCTAACCAACCGACAATTATTGATTTCAACTTAATAACAAAAATGAACCAATGCCTAAGGAAATGAGTGGCCTTGCAATGTTGGAGATACTAGATTTAAGCAATAACAACTTGATCGAGGAAGTTCCACAGAGATAGCAATTGCAAATTTTTGGTCATTGTTGAATCTCTGCTCTCGGTGAAATAACGAGCGGCTCATGAGCTGTGGGCGAGCCGAGCCGAGCCTCTTCAGCTCGCCGAATAACCGAAGCCGAAGCTCGAGCCGAGCCGAGTTCTGGCTGGCCAAATTGCTTCCACTCCCTACCAGCGCCCACCGTGTCAAGACGGCCATTAAGTTATTCTGATTAGTATTAGCACATGCCACATTCACATGGCGCAGTTGTTTACGATTTACCCAATTGCTTGTTTGTTATTTTATTTAGTTGTTTTCCACTCAATTGATTAGTAAATGGTTGGACGGTTAAAAAACAAGAGTGAAGTAATTAAGTAAAAATAGATTGAAAGGGAAAGGGCAAGGCCAACGCCCAAACGACATGTACACAACGCAATCTGGAGTTTATTTACAGGACAAAGTCGGTATAAAATCATTTTCTATTTCGTTCTCGTAAGTTTTGGTGATATGATGGTGTTGAGCGTTTTTTTTGTCCGGTTGCAGCAGCTAAGAACTCAAATATTGCATTAGAGGTTGAATCTTACGTTTTCAAACTTGCCATACCTTAAGTTTATTCCGTCCTCCGCCACTGGAGAGCTATAGCTTTTATGAAAAACTGTTTTTTTTTTTTTTGCTTTGTGGGCTAAAAATTAGCGGTAGTTTTTCTATAAGAGACAACCTAGCTTTCAGTTTTTACACATAACTTCTAGATTATGCCAAAAGCAATTTAAAAGTTAAGCTGTTTAGGAGGTTTGCTAGCTTTTTAGAAGCTGAAGTTGGCTTAAAGCCCGCCAAACAGAGCCTTAGATATTTAATTAAACCCATGTTAGTTCTGTCTTTCGCTCATCGTGCATGGAGAGGAGTCATTTGCTTGTGGTCTGGTGCTGAAGATCTACCTAAGCCAATGCCAGACATGCATTGGGAGGTTAATCCAAATGATTGGTCATACGAAAAATTTTTAAGTAGAAGATTTCTTCAGTTTCTAAGTAGACTTTGAAAGTGAGGGGACACTGTGGCAAATTGACGCACGCATAGGCAAGAACAGAAACCAATTAAGGTGTCAAAAGCAATGGAGCATGCGTACGAAACAAAAACAATAAAGCATCTCCTTTTAGAGGACCATAGGTGGTAAAGCCATGTGTACGCTTTTTGGGGGGGTACATACAGGCACAAGTCTAGTTCATGTTGTGCACTTGTGCTACCCGTATGCTGGTTTTAGACTGCCGAAAGTGCATACATTGATACTACAATGGGATTGCTGATGATCACGTGGGTCATACACAAGCCATAGAGCATGGATAACCTTGATACGTGGAAGCAGATATATGTGATGCATAGAGATATCTAAATGCACCCTTGATCTTTCCTGTTTGTTTACTTCATTTGTAATAGGACATCAAAGTGAAAACTCAAAATGCTGTTGCAAATTCTACATTGTGAGAAGTTTATTTTACCAGGAACTACAAGCTTCAAAACGTCAAATGCTTAAAATTCCTTATAGCATTGTCTTGACTCTTGAGAATTGTATCTGCACTTCACCCATCTATATGCATGATAAAACAGTCAGTGTAGCAATATTTGTTTTATTCAACTTTTAAGTTAGGCGTATATCAACATGATGTACATGGTATCATACCCAACATGAAGACCTCTAGAATTTTAGACTATAACCATGTTTAATATTGTTAAGACTAACTTGTAATGAATTATGTCTTAAAAATTTCTGGGAGCACAATCCTCAATGTGCTTTGTAGGAAAATGGGTGGCGCCTGATGATGTAATTGATCGCAAAAGTGAGAGGTAGTTCCATTGCTTGTTAACATAGCCATGAGAATGGTCTTGTATAAAAAAAAATGATGCCATAAGAATGCTCACTGGAGAAAGGGAAAGGGATGTCACTGTAGGGACGAACAGTGGGACTATGCTTTGGGATCTTTTTTGTAAATGTATGCATCATTCGGGGAAGGTAATGACTGCATAGCTTGCATGTAGACAATATTTGCAATTCATTCATTTGTGGCCATGGCAATGATCCATCCAGAATTCACCTCTTCTGATCCATTCTCTGTATGGGCCTTCTGGTTATTTCGAATTTTTTGTCCATGCCAGATTCTCTTATCAAGTTGAGATGTTGATTGGGAGTGAAGAACAATCATCAGATCAATCATTGAATGAATCTCTTTTAATCCTTTCACGAAAGGTCGCAGGTTTTGCCACGTGGTCCACAATGTGTTGAGAGTTTTTTATAACAATTGGAAGGAACTATTGGGGTCTTTTTCTTTGTCCTGCTTTTCTTTGGCTGGGGCTCAAAGTAAGCATCTCGTGGGCCTATTCTAATTCTCCATCGTTCTCTCAGATTTTATCACCACATTATGTTTGAACTTTGAGGGCAAAAAGGATATCTTGTTCTATCTTTTCCTCTTTGTCTGATTACATTCTGTTCCATGATTTGTCACATAAAAGAATTTCTTCCGAAATCTTAGGATAGCTTTTCACTTAAAGCTCACAGTATTGTACTACTCTTTACCTACAAAGCAGTTAACCAATAGCTGAATAAGATACCGATGTAAAGTAATAAGATTTTCGTGTTAGTTGGTTTAAATTTTGTTAAATGGAGTACCAAATGCTTACCCAGTAGATATGAATCGAATGACAGTTTGATGTTAATTGGCACAGAGTGAGAACATTCCTTGGTTTAACATGTAGTCTTTGCTGTCTGCCAATGTGTTAAATAACAGTAACGGTGAACGAATGGTCACCCTGCCTTGTAGTGTTTATACGGTAAGCGACCTTGTAAACGGTTTTACTATTTAAAGTTCTGATAAATATATACATGTGTTTGCAGTAACAAAAGAAACATCTAATTCATCTTCTTTTATGCACATAGAATGGAACTATCAGGCTATCAACAATTATTCACGGTAGCGATATAAAGAAAAAAGATGATATGATGCGAATGTAATTTAAGAATCATAATTGAATGAATGAACAACTCAAGCAGCAATAAAAAGCAAAGCTAGTATTTATCTTATGTATGTTGTAATGTTTCATGTTATATGGCAATCTTGCAACTTTATCCAAATAAACGACCCAATAAAATGGACATGTTAAACGTTAACAGCTGTTAAACTGAATAAATGACCCAATAAAACGGATTAACCTTGAAATGCCCATAAATGTAATGGATAAGGGACCTTTACTATTTTAATGGCCATTTAAAAGGCCTTAACAACCTTTATTTAGAACACTGTTGTGTGCTTTGCATATATAAGTTTGGTAGCTGCTTGTGCTAAATCTTCAAAGACCCATACGGAATTAGGAAAAGCTGCCATCTACAGACTTCTCTCAGGCCCTGTCGTAGGCTGGTAGCACATGAATGTTTAAATTGTTGTTCTGTGGTAGCAAATGAATGTTTAAATTGTTGTTCTGTTTGTAACTTGTGTGTTCAAACCAATCATGGGGACTTCAGCTTAACTAAATCATAGAATTATAGTGGAGCATTTATCTTCATATAATTGTAGAACTTCACTTGTTGGGATATGTAATGTTATGTTTTCTTCTGAGCAATCCAACATGAGAAAATCTAGCAATTTAGGCTGTAAACTCTATACTCAAATGTACTGCATGTAGAGGAGCACTACACAATATGATATCATGCTTTAGGCATATCCATACATGTCATGTTACTGTACAATAAACAATGCTGTTAGCTAGCCTTTTGAGATCTGCTTGGATGATGTTCTGGGAAAATAGTCCTAATGTGATAATGCCATGAAACAGGTTAATCTGTTTGGGGCTTTGAGCTGTTGTTGCAGTGAGAAACTAATCTGGAAATTGATTCAAATTAGAACCCCTAATGGTTTCTCCACATTTTACTTACACTATCATACATCTTATAAAGAGCTGAGGCCTACAAGAACCCGCATCTATTGAAGTCACTCTCCAAAATGTGGATAGCTTATGCACACCGTGGCAATCAAATCATCTGCGCATGCAAGATGCTAGCCTTCTCTATCCAGAAGTTAAAATATCTGCACTTTCACTTATGTTTGGTGGACAAATAGTAACAGCCTCCTGAACTATATAAATGTGTCTCATGTTCAACTTTCTATGTCCGTAGTTCCAACCAAGTTATATGTGCATTGTGAAGTGTGCTCGTACCTGTATCAACTTCGCTTTGCCACTTATTCCCTCATTCATTCATATAAATGGATTATTCTAATTTGCAGCGCCAAGCTGCATCCATGAAAAAGAGCTTCTTTGATCAGGCTTGTATTCTATTCTCTGGAGTTTTGCCTCTCAACATTATATCTTATGTTTGCTGAGGGAGCCTTGAGCCTTCAACCATTTTATGTCTAATGTTTGTTCAGGAAGTTTCCACTTTTGATCCTATTATCAGTATAATACTGCCCTTTCATGTTGTTCTTTGATAAATCACATGCTGATTCAGCATGTTATATTTTTATGACAGGGTACCTAGATGAGCAATTTTGTCAGGTGGAAGACTTGCAGGATGAAGCTAGTCCTAATTTTGTGGAAGAAGTAGTTACTTTGTTTTTCAAGGACTCAGCCAGGCTAATGTCAAACATTGAGCAAGCTCTGTAAGTACTAAGTAGTGAAACTTCCATAAGCAGGGATAAGAGCTCCCTTTATGAAAAAAGTAGAAGAAGATCTTTAGATCATGCAAGCAGTAGTGTTAGATCTGACGAACTGAGATCTGAAAACACTGTAGGAGAAGTACCCCAGAGATTTCAACAGGTGGGATGCATACATGCAGCAATTAAAAGGCAGCTGTACCAGGTAGCTTCAGAATTGTTTCTAGATATCTTTGTTCAGTTGCGTATGATGCATGCAGTGCGACAGATTCATCATCGCAGACCTTTAGCT
The DNA here is from genome assembly GCA_036346375.1 of Guadua angustifolia. Lineage (NCBI taxonomy): Eukaryota > Viridiplantae > Streptophyta > Magnoliopsida > Poales > Poaceae > Guadua > Guadua angustifolia. The sequence goes on from JAYEVE010001291.1 coordinate 116,774, forward strand.
CAGTGTTTCACAAACCATGAGGATCAGCAGGACTACAGAGTTTAGCTAAGCATCTAGGGAAGCTGACACACTCTTTTTGGCACCATCTTTTTTTAAAAAAATAAAGGCTTACAGTTAATTTGAATGTCTTGCTAATAAATAAAAGATCCCTAGATGCTTTTGGTTTACTTCTCCTGCTTCAGCACTTTTGGTTTATGTGAAACACCTCATTTGAATGTCTTGCTAATAAATAAAAGATCCCGTATGCATGTAAACTAAAGTTACTTTAAGGCTTTAAGGGGACCTGGTATTGCGGAGAAACTCATTTTGCTTTTATTGGTTAATTGACCGCTAAATATGTATGTCGCTTCCAACCAAAAGCTCAGTGTGCGTAGCCATCAACCTTTTGTAAACATTGTAAGGTTCTGAGCTCATTTGGCATGATGTAGAGAAAGTAAGACTCTAAACAGTTGTGTTGTACTATTTTATATAATTGATGTATCATTGACATTACACAACTTGATGCAGCATTGGTGCTTCTAGGATGAAGAATGAGTGCATGTCATTCAGGGATAACTGTGGACAAGGAAATGCTGAAGGGTACCCCCCCAACACACACACGTTGAAGCTCTCATTTTTTTTAATATATTTTGACTTGCTAATAAAAACTTCACGTCACTTCTCACACAAATGTCGTTTTTGAAAATTGAAACGCACCATGAAATGGCCACATATCGGTCCCTAATGTGAAAACAACCATTATTTATACGTCTGCTATATTTTGGTATGCAGATGCATCAGGTCTTTCCAGAAAGTGAAGAGGGAGCATGCTGTCCTGAGGCAGAAACTCGAATCCTATTTTCATGTAATCTTCACTCATCACCTAATCCGCTGTTGTGTATGTGATGACAATTGATCATTACCTCCCTTATCTGTACATGTGTTAATATATGGTTACATGCAGCTGCTACGGCAAGCTGGTCCTGCTGGAGCTGCCACTAGGCCTGTCATGTAAGAACCGGCTTTTCACATTCACAAGGTGCACTAATATGGAGTACTCTGGACATAGGATTCCAACTTCTACAACATACATGCTGGTCCTGCTGGGAGTGTAACTTGGCCAGCATATAAGGTGTATCCTATTATTAACCTTGGCCTCTACGGCAATAGATGTACTACCCTTAGATATCACGCATGCACAAGTATAATGGAAATAAGAAGAGATGAGAGACCTGGTGTGCTGTAAGTAAATATACGAGCATGAACGAGCATGAAACATGAGATCTTTTTCTTGCTTCCTGCGATCTTTTCGCCTGCTCCTGTATAATTTGGCTGTGCTTGTTTATTATCCGAAACAGCGTGTCCCGAGGGTACAGCCATATATGGTTCTTATCCTGCAGAATAAGAAGGAACGCCTGAGCACCAAGAAACTGCACGGTGCTTTGTATTGGACCAATGCTAATTATGCCCGTCATGGCGTGGATGCTGAAGCTTCACGCCATACTTCTACATGATGTAATAACATCAGGGTTTGGTGACTAGTGGTGGATGCATACCTGTATAGGATATAATGATACCTCTATTTTTGCTTTTTTAGCATTTTTGCGAACACTTTTTTTAAAAAAAATGTAGTATCCTCCAAAATCATTTGCATATTTGGTTTTCACGAGTCACCTCTTATGTTTGGGGAGCTAGGTGACCTCAAGACTCCTATGGAGCTATTAGCAGGAATCACCTTCAATAATTAATCATTAATTTAATCATATATTCTTAATTAATCACTTAATTACACTGCTAATTAATCAAATTCACTAATTAATCTCTATCCTTCTGAGCCAGCCAAGCATGAAAGAGCCTGCCGATTCCTTTCGAGCCACCTGGGCTTGGAACTTGTCGAGGAAGTTTTTTTTTTTTTGGCAAGGAAGTTGTCTCCCCCGACGTAGTAGGTGACTCGTGTCGTTTGTTGTGCCTTCCTAGCTCATTAAGAGAACTAGTTTCATAAATTTAAACGAAAAAAGACTAAATTTGTCAAAAACGAATTTTAATAGGCTAGAAAAGCAACGGCTTCTCTCAGCTCAGCTCTGTCAACTTTGTTTCTGAAATATGCTGAATCGATTTTTGCTAGGACTCTGAATCCAGGCGGATCCATCTTTCCTTCAACGCGGATCAACTGTATTTTCATATTACCTTTTTCAATCATAAAACAGGGCAAGCAGATATGAATCTTTCCACTTGTCACAGAACTACGTGGTGCCCATAAAGAGGGGGATTTGATGATTTGCCCCGTTTTTGTGGGTGCAATTGATCATTTGCCCCGCATGTCTCACTAACACGTGGTCCATCGCATGTCAACGAGACATCACAGAAACGATCAGCGCAGAGAATGCAAATCATCAAATTTTCCCCCATAAAGATTAACGTGGTGTGAGTGTGACCGAGTAGGTAGCGAGCCAGTCAGCCAGATGGGCACAACCGAACTGCAATTAAGGCGTGAACACGACCAACGTAAGCCTGAACATGCGAAGCATTTACCAAGCTATGCCACTGGAAGGTAATCCCGGGTGCTCACAGGTCACAACCACACAATGGTAGTAGAAAATTACTAGAATAAATCGCAAGAAAAAAAAAACGCAGACAGAAACATTCCAGACCTCAGAGCACCCAAAGAATGGCTAGTTCGTTCTCCAACACGACCAAGTAATGCTGGGAGGTTAGCGAGAGATTTGGAGCAGGGAACCGCGCCGTCGTGAGGGCGGGAACACGATCGAAGCGCGGCTGCTTGACGCCGTCGATCCATCCCTTTCCTCTGCCCCTAACGTGCCGCCGTGCCGGCCATCAACTGGGGCCAGAGGTATCGTAAGATCACGGCAACGCATCGGGCTTATAGCATGCATGCGGCCATGTCCGAACGTCGGACCTCGGATCAGTCGCGGTCGCGCGGAATGGCGATGGCGTTGCCGCGGATTTCTCGGACCGCGGGTCTCCCGGCTCGGAAATTTGTCGTGGAGTCCGAGAATACTTCCAAAGCCTCCGGCCGCGCACGTTCCATGGACGTAGGCCGGTGGCGATTTTGACGCCGTTGCTGTTTCGCAGGCTTGTCTTGTTGCTCGGTGTTTTCCTTTTCGCCTTTTCTCTTTTGTGCACGTTGCAATGTTGGATCTTGGAACAATACTTGTGCTTACATAGTTACATACTCGTACATCCATCGACTAGGGTGAGGAACCTTCACCCAATTTCGATTGCCGCTTCTTCTTCGCTAGCCGTCAACATCCCTATCCATGCAAGTCTCTCCTAGGTCGGCGAGGAAGTTGACAGTACTCGTCGCCGAGGGACCAAGGCTGTGTTTGGTATAACTTCAGATCCATTAGATCTATAGAGCTGGTAGAGTTGGGTATTTTTAACTCTATTAGATATATAAAGCTGGAGCTGTGAGTATATTAGAAGTGTTTAGGTGGGTCATCTTATTTATACTTTAGACTAACAATATATACTTAAGTTACTTTATTTTAACTTACAAGTTTCAGATCTAAGGTGTTCGAGATCAGAGCTTTACAAAATAGGATCTAAGACATCATGATCAAGATGATGTATCTCACTCCTATGATCTGCCACCGCCTCTTCGTGCTTCTCTTCTCCTTTCTAGTCTCAGTTGTTGCCGAGGCCAAATCACCTCACAGCTAGTATCAACAACAAGAAGCTAGGCTCCCCGCCTAATGTAGGAGATTAGGATATCGATCCCCATACGTATATCTACGAGGGAAGTATCGTCTCTGCTTATTTGATGGCTAACACCGGTGTAAGCAGTGGTGGAGCCAGGATATAGGTAAGTCTCAGGCTAAAAATAAGCAAATATTACTAATGTTAAAAACTACAGATATTGAGGTATAACAAAAGTATAGTACAAATACATAATTAAAAATAAATTTGAAATCATGCTTTAATTTTCAATCCTATTGTGACAAGAAAATGGCAGCGATGCTGTTGCAACATTAACCATATCGACAAAGCATAATTTTTGTAATCGGAGGAAAGCACTCGAGACATTTCTCTATAGCCTAGCTGATTATAAACAAACCAACCAAACATTGGCCACTATGTTTTGAACATCACAATGAAGAACTAAGCAGCTTCCAATTTTGTAAATTTACAACTGCAAATAGGCCAGCTCACCAAATAAAAAATTAGTAGTCCCAATGATGCCTACTACTTCACTACCGAATCCAAAACAAGCAATTAGCACAGTAGTTCCTCTCCCCCGAAATAGTCCTCGCATCCTCTCCCGACCTCAAACATTCCCCAACAAGCCTAAGCATCAAGATTTAGATCTAAGTTCAGACCAGGTCGCCCAGCACCCTAGCCCATCCAGCTTAACAATGCTTCTGCTATCCAGAAACACCTATTCAATCACCATCTAGGCATCTACGAGCAAGAACAACAAAAAAAAGGTATGCTCTTTTTCGTAAATTCTCCACTGGATTCTATTTCTACCAGCCATGCTTCACAAACACTATACACTCTGTCTCTTTCAACGTCCAAAGCCAACTTAGATCTACATGATCTTAACAAATAAATTGATTCAAGCCAAAAGCACTAAATGCATAGACACGTCGCCATTGAAGGATTAGTTATAGCAATACCACAAAATTTTCGAAGAAAGACCAATGATTTGAAAGCTTCCTTATGTGTGGAGATCTGTGGGTTGTAGCGACCGACGGCCTCAGCCCCGCAGGAGCAGTAGGCGAGGGAGAAACGAGGCGACAGGCGATGACGACGCATCAGCGTCTCAGCGACGGCGCGAGTCGTGACTCCACTAGTGAGGATTAGGCGGCCGCCTAGACGTTCATGCGACAGTGCGAGTGAAGGCTGGCTAGTGGCTAGGACATCACTCCTACTTCCGGGCCTTGGTGATCCGAGACAAAGCTCTGCCTCCTCTGGACGTAAGTCCAAATAAGATTTGAGGTTAAGTATAAAATGCGCCTTGTTACTCCCTCTAACGGTAGGGTGACGCCAGTTAAGCGGCAGGGACGGCACAGCACTATTACACTTACCGGCCTTAACGTACAAGCAAAAACAAAATCAACACCCCAACTAACAAGAGAAGAAAAGGAACAAAGCAACAGAGAAGCTGAGCCAAAGCGCAGTCCAGCTGCCCGAGGAGGAAGCAGGGGGAGAGGCCGAGAAACCCCCCGACCAAAAGCCCCAGAGCGATCCGCCTCCCGCATTGCCTCGAAGCCGCTCGATTCGGCCGAATCCGAGCACGCACCCGCGCTGCCCCGCCGGAAGGCTCGATCTGGGCCCGGATCGGCCGGCATTTCGGCCCTGTGTAAGCTCCAGTCCCGGTGGTGAGGCATGGGAACCGTGGACGGCCAGTTCGAGGACTTCCATGCAGGTGAGGCCGTCGATCTGAGCTTTCCTTTTCTTTTCGCTGTGGGGGAACGGCTCAATTCAAGCTCCGGGGCTCACTGTCTGTTTGGATCTTTAAAAGTTTCGTGCGTTTTCTGTGTGAATGTTCGGCGAAACTACTAGCCGCGGGCGATTCAGTTCTTGTTAAGGTCCAGGTTTTGCGCTTCTGGACTTTAATTTGCCCGGTGCTTGGATTTTTATGTGTTCTTGATTCCTCCTATTTTGGCAGTGCAGTGCGACGCAGCTGTTTTTCTTTAGCATTTGGCTTGCTATTTTTTTGCCTGGGAGGTCAAAATGCGATCTTTGTTCTAATGACGTTGTTTTCGAGACTGTAAATTCGAATTCGGGAACTCAAAGTTGTGATTTGTACGCATTTGTCACGCTTGTTTTCTTTGGTGATAAAAACATTTCCAGCCAATCGGCGTGCTGAGGTGATAGATTGGCTCGGTGGGTTACTGCCGGAGTTCGATTTGCCGTTGGATTCTTCAGACAAGGAGCTGCGGGAGTACCTCATCGACGGCACGGCCCTGTGCTACATTGCGGACAAGCTCATGCCCGGTGTTCTGGAGGTGAGCAAACTGATCTCGGAAATGGAGGATATTTGCTGCATGGTGCTCTTGTTGATATGGCTTTGTTTGTAGGGGATATGGGGTGGTTATGCATCGGACCAGCGGTCAAATGTGAAGAAGTTCCTCTCGGTTGTCGCAGAGATGGGGCTGCCAGGCTTCAGTGTGAAGGATCTCGAGGAGGTGAGGTTGCTCCTGTCATGTGAAGTAGTTGTTGGTACATGCTAGAATTACGATGCTAGTACGTGTTCCAACTAAATGCTGCTCTCCTGTCCTTTTAAAGATGTACGTTAATATGGTTAGCCTAGTTGGTGTTTAGTACTTATTGGCACAGAATAGCAATAATGTGTCTATGTCTTTCTGAAGATGATTTATATGCACTTGTATGGTATGAACTGTCCCCCTTAAGTTTGCCTATTGTTGATTGGACAGCAGCAATAACCTTAATCACTCTTACTGTTACAAATATGTGGAACCTGAGTGGTCTTAGACGGTTAAATATTGGGAATAATTGATAAAATGTTCTTACTTACTTGTGCCATTGATAAAATATCCCGTGATGTCTCACTAACATGTGGGACGGGGCATTTTATCAATTGCACCAAGTAAAATAGGGCATATGATCAAATCCCCCTCCTCATTTCTTAGATGCTTATTTGTAGCGTTTAAGGTTATGGATGTATTCAGATATTTGTAAGAGGCATAGACATGAAAGCTTTGGATTAAATCACACTTACTTTACAGTTGTCAATCAAATCTGTAGTTCTGTACCATATAATTTTTTGTTCTCATGTCATTTTTTGTCAACTCTGGTTGATTCAATGATTACAGGGATCAATGAATTCTATAGTGGAGTGTCTCTTGGCTCTAAAGGATAATGTGAATACAGGATTGGGTGAAAATATTTCTAACTATGCTGCTAAGACTCCACTCAGAATGAAACTGGAACTTCGAGAAACCGATGGCCCTGTAGTTCAAGTTGCCACACCAGGAAAAGATATCCTGGAGAGGAAAGAAGAAAGGGCCTCTGGGACCCCAATTCCCAGCAAAGAAGTCCTCTACTTTCAGGTACGCACATGCTGTCTCTTTTTCCCCTTTTTTGCATCAAGTGTCATAGATCATTTGGAGTTTTGGACCATTAAACACTGTATTGAATTGATATTTGAAAGTTCACACACACGATATTTGGTATTTGCCTGTTGCCACTAATAATTAGCTGGTGGCAGCATGCCCTATTAATCCTCGAGTTTTACATATTGGCGCAGTGATAAAAAATTATATAACCAGGCATCGCTTCTTCAGCATGACTCTCGTATCTTGGCAAAATTTCATATTTGTAATGTTGTCAACTTGTTTTATTTTAGGATTTAAGTAACATTATTTATTTTCCATTTCTGGTTCTTCTCCCCTTCAATTTGACTTAGGAGTTCTGTTATGTTGATCTATGGTTATGTTTTCCTTCATATTCAGGACAAAAGGTCAATGAGGTTTGCCAATTTAAGCGTGGATCCTACGCAGATCTTCCTGCAGCTAAGATTTCAGAGATGATGCATTCAAATAGTTTAGATGTAACATCTTTAGCATCATACCATAACAATTAAACATTATTTTTGGTACTTGTCCCTGCTCCGTTCCTGATAATTATTATCTTTTCTCAGAATGCCCCTACTCAGTCACTTCTTAGAGTTGTTAACGGCATTCTGGATGAAAGTATTGAGAGAAAAAGAGGAGAAATACCACATGTATGTCTACCTTTGGTGACTTTCAACAAATAAATTTTATGGAATGCTAGTGCTTATTCATCCTTTTTTATTGATGACTAACTCTGGCCTACTTCTCTCAGCGTGTTGTTTATTTACTAAGGAATGTTGTTCAAGAGATTGAGCACCGTATTTCTATTCAAGCCGACAACATTAGAAATGTAAGGGTAACCCTTTTTTTTTACTCGCCTTTTTTTCCAAATGGATTCAATTCCTGAATCAAATCCCTTATTTGAGTTATTTCACAGCAAAATAGCATCACGAAGACACGGGAGGACAAGTACCGTTCAAAAATTAAAGCCCTTGAGACATTAGTAAATGGAACAAATGAAGAAAACGAGGTAAAGGTCCAACTTTTTGACGTTTAGAAAATGCTCACCAGAGTGACTCTTATGTTTTAATACTGACAACATGTGGTTGCTTCTTCAGATGGCAATAAATCGGCTTGAGCTAGTTAAGGTATTCAAAATATCTTCATATGTTTGTTATATTGTTAGTTTCTTATGTTTTTCTTTATGCATTTTACTTGCTTCAGTTATTATTTACAAAGCTTTTATTTGAAAGAAGTACTGGCAGTACAATTTAGAATGTATAAAACTAAGATTAGTTATGATTTTATGCACTACATGTAGTGCAAATAGCTAGGATAAACATATTGTACTTGTGTTTTTCTTATAGGTAGAGAAGTCAAAAATTGATGAGAAAAGAAAACTAGGAGAGCAAGACATGTTTCGGCTGATACGAGAAAAGGAGAATGCTGAGAACACAATCATGAACCTTCAGCAAGAAATGCAAGTCATGACTAGGATGCATGAACAATACCGCGAGCAAATGGAAACAAAAGCAAGGCAGATAGAGGAACACTTGACTCTAAGAGCTAAGGAGGCTGAGTTTCTTCTTATGCAATCGGAAAAGAAAGTAGAAGAAGTTGAGGCCGCTTCTCATCTAAAATCGCAACTCTGGAGCAAGAAGTCAAATATTTTTCAGAGTTTTATGGATACTCAAAAATTGTCTATTAAGGTGTGCTTATCTTTGTGTAATTAAGTTTATTTATGTTTCAGTTTATTTATGTTTTTATGATTCGACTATTGTAGGACATAAGAATATCATCTCAGTCCATTAAGCAAGAGATCTTTACTCTTCAAATGAAATGGAGGGATGAAATATCTAACATTGGTATGTGGGTATATCTTCATGATGTGTGTGTTTGTATTATTCCATATAAACATGTGTTGTTACTTTGACATTTTAATTTGTTTTGTCTTAATGTTTAAACTTTAAACTTGTGTAGGACTTGACCTAAAAGGTTTGGTAGATGCTGCTGAAAATTATCAGAGGGTTCTAAACGAAAATCAAAAGTTATTTAATGAAGTACAAGAATTAAAAGGTATTTTGCTGCACAATTGTTTATTTACTTTTGGAGCACATTGTATGGTTGTAACATTTTGTTTCTTATCTAATGTTTGTTATCAGGTAATATCAGAGTATATTGTCGTGTAAGACCATTTCTTCCTGGTCAAGATGGAAAATCAACCACAATTGATTATATTGGTGAAAACGGTGATATTCTCATTTCAAACCCCTCCAAGCAAGGAAAGGATGGATATCGAATGTTCAAGTTTAACAAGGTGTTCAGTACACATGCTTCTCAAGGTATATTAAGATTAAAATATTTTTGTGTATTGTTGAGTATTGCTCACTAACTACTATTTGATAACTCACAGCTGAAGTTTTCTCCGATATCCAGCCCTTGATTAGATCAGTTCTTGATGGATTCAATGTGTGCATTTTTGCATATGGCCAAACTGGTTCAGGAAAAACTTACACCATGGTATTAACTACTCTTTTGACTTATTGGAGATAACAAACTTGATTTGATAACTAATATTGGGGATAGTACTAATTGGTATTTGCATTTTTTTAGAGTGGACCGGGCACATCAAAAGAAGATTGGGGTGTTAATTATCGAGCTTTAAATGACTTGTTTGATATCTCTAAGTAGGAGAAACGCCTTCTCATATGAGGTGGGAGTACAGATGGTTGAGATATACAATGAGCAAGTCCATGATCTTCTGTCAAATGATATTGCACAAAAAGATATCCTTTTCCAAAAATATATTTTAAAGTAAATTTCACAAAACTATAGATTTCTTGTACAAACTATCAGAAAACTACAGATTTTAGCTTCTATTTCATAAAACTACATGTTTCTTGTATAAACTATCAGAAAACTACAGATTTTAGCTTCTATTCCACGAAACTACACATTTTAGGAGAACTTGTATAACAAAATTATAGGTTTTAGAAGTACTTGTTTCACAAAACTACATATTTTAGAAAAAATTTGTTTCACAAAACTACAGGTTTTAGAATTGGCCGCTTCTTATAACGGGTCTGACAGTATGGGCACACATGGCGGTCTCACATGCCCTTATTTCCCATTTCACTCACATGTGAGGTTGTCATATAGGCCTAGACTATCAAACCCGTTACAAGAAACTATTGATTATAAAACATGTAGTTTTGTGATACAAGTTTTCCTAAAATTTATATTTTTGTGAAATAGAAGCTAAAATATGTAGTTTTCTGATAATTTATACAACAAACCTATAGTTTTGTGAAACAAGTTCTTCTAAAATTTGTAGTTTTGTGAAATAGAAGCTAAAATTTGTAGTTTTCTGATAGTTTGTACAAAAAACCTGTAGTTTTGTGAAATTTACTCTATATTTTACTTCTATTAACATTTCCTCCCTGGTTGCACTATTAGAACTCATATTAACACAAAAAAATCAAGCATGTTATTCTTGACATAAAGAAACACTTGGAATTTGGAGTACTTCTCAGCCTAATGGACTGGTCGTTCCTGATGCAAGTTTACACGCTGTCAAATCTACATCGGATGTACTAGACTTAATGGAAATTGGACAGGCAAATAGAGCAGTTGGATCAACAGCTCTAAATGAAAGGAGTAGCCGGTCCCACAGGTATATACAATAGACTACTAACTGAAGTTATCCCATCAAAATCTTATGAAATACTATGCTGAAAGCTTTTGTCGCATGCAGCATTCTAACTGTGCATGTTAGAGGGCTGGATTTGAAGAATGGCTCTACTTCTCGAGGATGTCTCCATCTGATTGATCTTGCTGGGAGTGAGAGAGTTGAGCGGTCCGAAGCAACCGGAGATAGATTAAAAGAAGCACAACATATCAACAAATCCCTTTCTGCTCTTGGAGATGTCATTTTTGCTTTGGCTCAGAAGAACGCCCATGTGCCATACAGAAACAGCAAACTGACTCAAGTTCTTCAGAGCTCTTTAGGTAACATGTAGTTTTACATATATGTGTATGTGTTCAGGTTTACTTGTGCTTCTAAAGTTCACTCTTTTCTTGTAGGTGGACAAGCAAAGACACTAATGTTTGTTCAAATAAATCCCGATGTTGAGTCATATTCAGAAACCATAAGCACTTTAAAATTTGCTGAAAGGGTTTCTGGAGTTGAGTTAGGTGCTGCAAGAAGTAACAAAGAAGGCAAAGATATAAAAGAGCTGCTAGAACAGGTTTTTGCACTTCAGCCGCTGATAAATTCCAAATTACTTTTGTTTCACTTGTTTTACTTGACCGTCTTGAACTGTAAACACTAGCCACCAAACTTTACATAAACTTACTGTGATCATTTTCAAGGGTGACTTTTCTGCTGGTATCACATCAAGTTACCTTCTGAACTGAAAAGAAAAAGGAGAGCATAAATTGTTCAGCCTTAATAATAGGAGCGAATGGATGCTTTAATTTATTGTTCTTGATGTTGATTGATAATACTTGTTACATGTTAGTATACTTAGCTCAGCTAGTCATACGCATATGCTGTTATGAATTCTCTCTGTGTCGATTTCAAAAGTATCAACATTACGGTATCCAGGTTGCATCCTTGAAGGACACAATAGCGCGAAAAGATATGGAAATCGAACAGCTTCAACTCTCTAAAGACAAAGCCAAATCTCCCAGTTCATTAACAGATAGCAATGGCAGTAGCTTGATCAAACACTCTACTTACTCCACGGGTTTGTCATCACTCACCATGGCAAGCCAACAGAACCAACCATTATCAGGTGAAAGATCACTGAATTCTAGTGATAGACTTCCATCAGAACCTAAAATTATACAGTGGTCAATGGAAGCAATAACGGTCACACTTTACCCACTGATACAGGGCCTGTGGGATCCGGTGAAGCCGAATATGAAGATAATGCATCTGATGATGGTTGCTCAGTGGGAGAAACTGAGTATTCTGTTGGCAGTGCTTCAGAAACAGCAGCAGAGCGGATGTATGTACTCATTCTGCATTCCTCTATCTCTTCTTCCAAACCCATCCTGCACTAGTGAAGAGAATTTATTTTTTGTCTCAGAATACAGTGACTTAAACATCATACACTGAAAGCAAAAATGATGCATATGCATCACCAAAAATACCTCCTTTTCTTGTAATGAAGCCTGCTATTTAGCCACAAAAAATACCTCCTTTTCTTGTGATGAATCCTGCTATTTAACCGATGCTCAACAATTACAGGCAGAAAGCCCCATCAAGAATAAGCAGATTTTTTCTCACAAAGAATGGGCAGCCATCAGCTTCCAGACCAAAACCAAGGGAAGCTGTTCTCAAAACTCCAGGTATGTAAATGTAAACCATTTCACATGCTAGGTCACTAGTTTCTTTCTTTCTTGAGATGACTAGGTCACTTGTTTCTGGTGCTTACCAAAATTTCGATTTACTGATGCTCTGACAAAATGCAAATTTCTAGAACTTGCATGCCTAGGCACGACATTCATTAAACACACATTATCAAACCCAAAAGTTGCATTATGCCAATGATACTCATATTCATTAATCAGGTCGAGCGAAATCTACTACTGCCGGCCAGGTGACAGGAGGATCTTCTATCAAGCCCCCGAAAAGACGGTAGAAACAGGGCAGGGCCCATGCCTTGCGTCTGTAATGTAAACTCAAAAGCATGTGCTGAAACACAAGGGGTAGTTTAGGAGGTAATTTACTGTATGGATTTCACCGGCCAACGTTTCGTTGATTAATGATGAGCAGCCGGGTTATGCACTTATGCTAGCCGTCGTTGTAACGGGATGTGTATTTTGCCTGCCTGTGCCGTGAGTGCACCGAGTGGCATGGCTACGATGTGGCATGTCTGTGGTTTACACCTTGAGCAGGAGTGCAGGACTGCTTTGCTTGCCGGTCTTGCAGAGGTCGTTCGAAGGAGGAGCCAATCTGATGCAGGAGCTTCACCGTGCGCGCAGTAAGGAAGATGGCAAAAGCTCAGACAAGCAGGCTGACAGCCCAGTGAGACCGGGAAACGGGGGAAGAGAGGAGGGCGTGGACGTGGTGTGGCCCGCCTCACTCCGTCTGTGTCCGTCGTGCGGGATGCGAGCTGGGTGGCTGGCACCGAAGACGGGCGGTGGGCAATTGCCGAGCGCGCGTGTTGACTGTTGAAACACCCCTATCTCCTTTAACAGTGTTTCAGCAGTAGCATTTGCCATTGCTTTGTACTCAGACTCTGCTAGATCAGACTCTGCTAGATCTGGATATTATAGAACTCCAAGATATAAGATTGTTCCTGAAATATACCGCAAAGCCACTGGTAGAACGACGATCGTCTGGACAACCCACCCAATCTGAATATGTCATGGCCATGAGTATACTTGAGATATCGAAGAATTCTTTTTTCTGCAGTCCATTGATCGCTTGTGGATGAATGTAGAAACTGACATGCTTTATTAACTGAAAAAGGCAATGTTAGGTCTAGTGCTCATCAAGTACTGCAGTGCTCCTACGATGCTCCTGTATCTTGTTGCTTCATTTTCTGGCATTTCCGCTAGCAATGTACCTTGTAGCCTTGATAGCTTTTCTATAGAAGCCATTGGAGTTGTAGGGGACTTGCAATTCTCCATATTTGCTATCTTTAGTACATCACCAATATACTCTGCGCAGTGTCAGAATGATGCCATCCTTATGCTTTGCTACTTCAATACCTAGGAAATAATGCAACTCCCAAGAAATTTGATGCAAAATCCTTGTGCATCTGCTGAACTAACTCATCTGTAGCTTCAGCTGAAGAACTTGTTATGATGATATCATCTACATAGATAAGCACGTAGATAACTGTACTTTTGTTGTCGTAAACAAACAATGAGGTATCAGCTTGAGATGGTACAAAATCAAGTTCCTGCAGTTTAGTACTTAATATTGAGTACCAAACCCTACCAGAGGCGAATCCACCTCTGGGGCTGGTTGGGGCGCCAGCCCCACCTTCGGCCAGCCAAATCTCTCCCTAGTATCCCTAACATCAGAAAGAAGCAGAAATATGGCGCCATGGCAGCAAATCGGCAAGCAACTGAGAGTAAGATGTAAGAAGAAAAGTAGAAAACAATACTTCTACGCAAGTGAACCATCAAAATTAGTCATGGGCTCCCTTACTTAGAGATGGCAACGGGTCGGGTCCCGAAACCCGAATTGAAAAACCCGACCCGAACCTGAATACCATATCGGGTAAAAATCTATACCCGTACCCGAACCCGGCGGGTACCCGACGGGTTTGTGTAATACAGGTGGAAATAGGTTGGGTCGGGTGTGGGTTTTGCAAAATCCGACCCGATAAGAAACCCGAACCCAAAAACCCGAGTCAAACCAGACGGGTACCCGAAACCCGACCCCAAACCCGGTGAATACCTGGAACCCGACGGGTACCCGATGGGTATATCGGTATTTTGGGTACCCGCGGGTGAAAATTAAAACCCGAACCCGACCCGAACCCATTTCGGGTACCCGACCCGAAGAACCCGCGGGTAAAAATTGAAACCCGAACCCGACCCGATCGGGTGCAAAACCCGCGAGTACAATTGCCACCCCTACCCTTACTCTCATGGGCTTTCACCTGGTACAATAGTCAGCATCCTTTACTGTAGCGCACCACTAGGAGTTCGAGAGACGAACAGTGTCAGTGTTGTCTCGCAACGGCAAACCGAGCACGGGTGATTGCGGGCAGTAGACACAAGGGCGGGTGTGACCAAGCGGCAGGTGGCCGATTCGCAAGAACTCGCCACGTCACGCTAGCACCAACGAGTGCCGAAGACCCGAAGTTGAGGGCGCTAGGCATGCACCAGGGCCAGGGCAGGCGGGTAGCCGATAGATGGTAGAGGCCCGAGAAGAGTTATCGGTCGCTCAGAGTGCCAGGTAGAATGCGCATCGCCAGAGGAGCGCTGGGCGGAACGCGCATCGCCAGCCGGAGTGCCGGACGGAACACGCATTGTCAGGAGCTGGGCGGAACGCGCATCACTAGAGGAGAGGAATCGGCCGCTCGGAGCGCCGTCTAACCGATGGCCGAACACACATCTCCAGAGCCCAGAGAGGAAACGAGGCTCCCTCCGTCCAGCCGGTGGCTGAATGCGCATCGCCAGAGCCCAGATACCGAGCCCAGGTATAAAAAAATTGCCCCAAGCCCCAATGCAATGCCTCATGACTGAATGCCTTTTGTTGTGATAACTGATGTCTGATTTTTGTATTCTATTGCTCTAAGTCTATATTCTATTGACTGATTGATATTTTTGTCTCTCTGATTTAATATGTATGAATTTGGAGTTTGGTTGGTAATAGATCGGTAAATGTATCAGTAGTATGCTTATGTTAAGTTAGAATTTCGACATAGGAGCCCCACCTCTACTTCTATCCTGGATTCGCCACTGGACCCTACGTGCCTGTTTTAGCCCATGCAAAGATTTATCCAGTTTACAAACATGGTGTGGAAACTCTGAACTTTCATACCCAGGTGGCTGTCTCATGAAGACATTTTCCTCAAGAACACCACGAAGAAACACATTCTGAATATCCGCCTCTCTTAAATTCTAGCCTAGAGCAACCGCTAAAGCCAGAATGAGTCCAATAGTAGCAGGTTTTACCACTGGGCAAAACGTATTCTTGCAATGCAAACCATACCTTTGCTTAGACTCCTTTGCAACTAGATGAGCTTTGTATCTGTCAATAGTACCATCTGCTTTCCTTTTCAATCTGAAAACCCAGATACAGTCAATAATATTTTGTCCCGGTTGTCTCTGAACCAGGTGCCAAGTATTGTTTCTCTGCATGACTTCATACTCATCATCCATTGCATGACGCCAATTTGCATCCTTGACTGCTTCAGTGTAGCAAGATGGCTCTTCTTCCACAGCTGTTGTGTTGAATGTCCTTCCGGACCTTCCCTTCCCTTTACAGGATACCTGACTGTACCATCAGTATACTACTTGGGTACTTGAATGTTGTTCCTGAGCCTGGTGCGTACTCCATGCTCATTGTCAGGTTGTGATGTTTGTTCAGTGCTGGTTCCTGTTCCTGCATGGTCAGTGACAGTATAAATAGGCAAGGTGCTATTCTCAACACGGTCATTCTCTGGTACAGAAGTAGAGAAAGAAGGACCTTGCTAGGTGTTCCTGATAATATCTCAATTTACTATATCTTTTGATTTTATTCAAATAGATAGTTCAATCTTCAACAACTCGGATTCTTTTGACTATATAATCTACATCTCTGATATGTAATCTTGGAAACAATATAATGGATAGTTTCCTTTAAGGGTTTTCCTAATAAGTAGTATTAGAGCTCAATCTTTAACAAGTGATATCAAGAGTCTAGGTTCAGATCAAGGTGCTGCCCTCGGAAGAAGCCGACTCCCGGAGGAGCCACCCGCACGGCATCATTGCACGCGTTCTAGGAGTTTTGATCTACCTTCATCACGCGTCACCGCCGGCCTCCGCGCCGACTGCTCCGACCTTCGTGCCGACTTCCCGCGGCCACCTCCACCTTCAACCACACTTTCGGCTGCCCATTGCCATCACCTGCGTCGGCACTGCTTCAACCAGCAACGCGCCCCCGTGCCGGCCACAGCCGCCTCACGGCAGCCCGCTCCGTGGCCTGCCCTAACCGCCTCGGCCGCCCACGCTGCCACCGCGGTGGCCCGATGCTTCGTCGGCCTCTGCGCACCTTCCTCCGAGCCACCAGCTGCCTTGGCCGGCCATCCGCCCAGCCGCAGCGCCCGAGCACTGCTCTCCAGGCCGCGCCACTACGGTTGCCTCCCTCCTAGCCCGCGCTGCTCTCTCGCGCTCGGCACATCCGTCGACCAGCCCACATCGCCGGCTTCTAACACCTCCATAAGCCGCCTGCTTCCGCGCAACTTCCTTCGGCCTAGCGCTAGCCGTCCTTCGGCCCACATCGGCCGGCCCCGCCAGTGTCGGCCTCCGCATCAGTGCCCTGGCCCGGCTCTGGGCCCGTGTGACCGCTGCCTCGACGCCATCTCCGGCGGCGCAAGCTCGGCCACCGGTGCCTCACTCAAAGCCAAGTCGCCCATGAGCCCGAGAGCCATACCCAAGGAACACTCACCTGTTGCAGCGCTATCCCATCGGACTCATCGACAGTGGCCACTATTGACGAGGCCCAACTCACCTATCTTACTCAAAAGATCCTCTGGAAATGGAAGGCACAATGACTTGGTTTTTAGTCTATTTGTATTTTGTATCCTTTTAATTTGGCCAATTAGTGCAGGGCTATTAGGGCTCTGATACCATTTGTTAGGGTTAGAAACATGGCAAAATAACTAGAGACAAAATTTAACGTAGAAAAAACCTTATGGAAAAAATCACGGAAACAATCGACTATAATGTTTCCATAATTATAAGTATAGGAGGTTAGTTTATATAGCCAAAAAGCCTTAGTTGTAGAAGATTTAGACTAACAATCTATTTAGATAAAATCAAAAAATATGGTAGTTAGAGATATTTGAGTTATCTCCGACAAGAACCATGTGATTTTCTTGCCGAAGTTCTTCAACAGCCACAAGCTTTTTTTTTTTTTAGATGAAGGAAGATTTTATTAATCTCAAGAACATTACATCAAGATGATACAAGTCCTTAAAATTTCTCCCGGCCTCTGCTTAACAAGAAGCACACAGCTCTTAAACAAAACAAAAAAGGAAAAAAAAGAGAATGCGTAAGCAATCTAGCAGCCCCTTGGATTTTCAACATTCTGGGAGCCACAATCCGGCAGCCCCTGGATTTCCAACATTCTGGGCGCCACCACCAAGAACACCGTGGCTATTTGAATCATTGCGCCCCCCAAAATCTTGAACGCGAGCACGGACTCCATACCGTCCATAACCACCAACTTGAAATCTTGAGGGACGAAGACCACCACGAGCAAGACAAATTAGACCACCATAGCTGCGACCATTAAATCGATCGCCACCAGCAGCCGCCGTTCCACCTGCTATGACTGTTTTAAATTGATTCTAAAGGATCGTCACCCAATATCCTGCACATCCGGTTGCACATCGCCGAGATTGGACTCAGAACAAGGCCAGATTACGCAAGAGGATCGGAATTTGCCTTCGCAAAAGGAGCCGAAAATCTCGCGACAAATGCATCTTCTCCAAATTTGAAGAAGAAAGACAATACCTTGCACAATTCAACTCACCTGCGATTGCACCTCCTTTCATCCAAACAGATTTCGCAAGAAAGGCCATCCGAAGGAACGAGCGCGACCGCCATGGCGCCGCCTCATCCGCATCCTTCCTCTCCCCAATTGGAAGAAACTATCGATCTTGTCGATCCGCACGACCGCCCAACAATGAGCGAGCCGCCGCCTTATCACCATTATCGCCGTGAACGGCGGCTGGGCTACCAAAGCCGTCGCGCCTCATCGAAAAAGATAGATCCATCACGCCGCCGATCGGTCATTGCGATCGGCCGCCAGATCCATGGGTGAAAGGATCGCCGAGGATATGTCGCGCGACTGGCCGATCGAAGACGCCCGACGGAGCAGCCTCGGCGGCGACGGGGAGGCGGACGATCGAGCTCGCAAATCATCGACTCGAAGAACCGCACCACCTGAAGCCGGCAACCCGTCGCCGCGCCCTCGTGGATAATCACCTCCTCGACGCTGCCGCCACGCCGCATGGCCGCGACGCCTCATGGAAGCGCCGACGCGAACGGCACGAGGGAATTTCTCGCATGTTTGGTCGTCATCTCGACCAGCACAGGCGGGGAGGGAATCGGACCGAACAATCTCGGCTATCAACAGCCACAAGCTGAACGTTAATAAGCATAAAAGCCTGAATTTGCAATAATGAGATCTCCAATAATAGACATAAAAACCTTTTACACAAAAAGCATAGCGTTGTCTATGCTCTTACAGACGGCGGGGTCGCCGATCGGCGGTGGAGCTTCAACCTTGAATCAGAAGAGACCGGCGGCAGCACCTTGACTTGGATTAGAAGCGTGAAGTCAGGTAGAGCATCTCCGAGGACGGTCGCTACTCTTGTCACATCGAGGAACGTGAGTGTCAGGACGCGCGGCGGCGGCCTCGGTGGCCAGAGCACCTTGGTTGGGTGTACTCCTGTCATGGCCAATGTGATTGCGAGCTGGACCGCAGGGGCT